>CAVNYN010249386.1:0-17269 GCA_963692815.1 Nyctanthes arbor-tristis
ATTTTCTCAGTGTCACTTGGGTCGGGTCAGAGAGTCTTGTGAAGAAAAATAGTAGCCTAGCGTCTTGGGATTTTTTTAATTCTTCGCGGGTTAGGCAAAGGGTAGAAATTGGTAGATGCGGTAAAACTTGTTATATTTTTCTTGTAATACTTGGGGGATGGGTTTTGACGAGTGAAAATTCTCTATGGTTGTAGCGACTTTAATCATATAGTGGAAAGCTTTGACAGTCCGTTAAATTCGTTTTCATCTTTTATTTTTCTTGTCTCAATTAAATTCCTTGAACAACGGTCATACGGGCGTAATTGGAGAATTTGCATTAATTCCCAACAATATTGACCTATCTATCTCCCAAATTCTTGAAGCACCTTCTTTCTTGCTTCCAAAAAGAAACACTCCTTATTTACTAGAGTTTCATGTGAGTGCGTTGAAATAAGGTTTTGCATATTTTGCTATAAATTGGAATGTCAAGGAAATGTCTTGAGCAGGTCTCTTATTAGTATTTAAGTTGATTAAAAGTGAAATAGAATGTCTTCTTTTCCTTTTTATTATTCTTCGTTAGTTGCTTGAAGCAATATTTAATTTTTTATTTATAGATATATTACATGCGAACTCGATGGCACGTGCAAAGCACGTGCCATAACTAATGTGTGTGTGTATATATATACATGATCCCTCGAATCCACTCCTCTCTTTAATTATTTATTATTTATTATTTTATTTATTTACATTTGAATTAGCGGTGAAGCCAATCCCCAATTTGTTACCATTTTCCAATATGTTACTATTTTTTGGCGTTTTACAAATTTTTTCCTTTTTGATTTTTCTTAGTTGTTTTATTACCATTCACAGCTGACGTTACTGTTCTCCAATTGATTTTTATTTTATTTTGTCGTTTTTGTTACCATTTTTCCAACGTGTTACGAGTCTCTTTTACAATTGAATTAACTAGTGATGATAATTAACTTGTTAGCAATCCAAGCCAACCCTAAGGAATAAAAAACGAACAGGATTTAGTTGGAATATGAAAAATATGAAATCAAGTTTAACTTGACCCTGGTGAAGGTGATCTTCTGATCTCGTATTGACGTAATGGTCATGTATGGTATATGGGTATTATTTATTTATGTAATGGGGAAAAAAAGACAAGGGAAGAAAACATGCTTTTTTACCTAAGTTTTCATATGCATGCATGAGTACAGTGGATTTTAGTTCTGTAACCTTATTTTATTTTTACGGGATGAACTCTAGAAAATGAAATAAAGACCAAAATGAGGCTCACTCCTACTTGATGTTTTCAAGCAAAATACTAGTAAAGAACCTGAAACGTGATATCGACTCTTTGTAAATTCGGAGCACTACAAGAAATGTCAGCTACTGCGATGAAAATTTCCGACGACTCCGAAATTTGTCGCTACAGCTTCGGCTGTAACAATGACAACCAGTCGCCGCAGTAGGGTTACCCTTGTAGCGGCGACATCTTTTTGCCGCCGCTATACGTTCTACCTACAGTGGCGACAAGGTCTACGTATAGCGGCGACAAGAGAGTCGTCACTATATGCGTTGTCGCAATATCCGAAAATGTCGTCGCTATAAAGTTATTGGTACGGGGTTTCAGTAACGATCTGGTCGTCGGAAAAATTCGTGGCTATTGACCTATAGCCCCGATATTTAGGCCTATAGCGGCGACTTTGTCGCAGCTATAGGCCAAGTTTCTTGTAGTTGAGCTCTTTCATTAAATCGAAAATTTAGCAGGTTCCCATAAACTGATTTTGCTCGCCCTTCTTTGTTGCTTTCAGAAAGAAACACTCCTTATTTACTAGAGTTTCATGTGAGTTCGTTTAAATAAAGTTTTGTATATTTTGCTGTAAATTGGAATGTCAAGGAAATGTCTTGAGCAAGAGAATTAAAAGTGAAATGGAATGTCTTCTTTTCCTTTTCATTATTCATCGTTAGTTGGTTGAAGTAATATTTAATTTTTTGTTTACAAATATATTCAATGAGAACATTACGACACGTGCAACACACGTGCCGTAACTAGTGTGTGTATATATATACACACATCTTATCAAACTATTTTTCTTTTTAACCGCTTTGAAATTTTGGTCCTGTAATAATAAACTAATAATAGTAAAGTGACGTTCTCTATTGATTTCTTTTGATTCATTCAAGAAATACTTGTGGGTACAGTGGAGGTCATGTTCAGGGTTAAAATAGGCAAATTGCAAAGTGTTTGGCACCTACGTAAGATTATAATCTAGATTATAATCTGCGATTTGGCATTATTTTATTAAATAATTGTGGCTTGACTTTTACTTTTTGACTTTATGAAAAAAGTAAAATCAATAAAATGACACCGTGTGACAGATTATAATCTAGATTATAATCTCGTCTAGGTGCCAAACACATTGTTGGTCAGTCAAAATGACAAACCTAATTGCTTAATTATTATAAGTATTCAATTCTGGTGAGATTCCACTTCACACATTAATGCAATATTTAATAAAACGTGCATTATTGAACTTTACTTTGCTAGCGTGTAGGGCTAATCCCAAGTCTATATCTACTTCATGCCTTTATTATTGTCAACATACGAATGCATTTCTAATACCTAAATATTGCAAGAAAATGTTGTCAAGAAACAGCCTCTCTCGAAGGAATATCGTGCCCGTGTCCGCACCCTCGTCCCCAACCATTGATGGGTAAACGTTTTTCTCTCTAGAGCTATAGTTAATCATCTCATATAATAGTTTAAGATTCTAAACCTTGTTTTTGTGAACAGAATCAAGTCACAATCAAACGCTTCGTCAGACGCACAAAAACCGACAGCCACAACCGCTGCTACGACCACCACAACGGGAGGGTCGACCAAAACAAGTATACATGTAACGGCCCTTGACAGCATAGTGACGGTAAACTCCCTCTTCACGATGGCAATCTTCATAGGTTTCTCCCTAACGGTTCCCACGGCCGGCAGTGCAGGGAATCCGGAGTCATGCATTGCCAGCGTTAGCATGATCCGAAAGCTTATCGTTTTCGAAGTCGTTGCCTTTAGTTTCTTTCTCTTCTCCTCACTCGTAGCACAAAGTCTAAAGCTCGCAATCAATTTGACGAACAGCTTAGACCCAAATGACCCCCATAAAGCCGATATCAACTCATCGTTCCACAAATATGGGTTGTTTTCCTCCGCCATCGGATCCGTCATGGGATGCTTGTTTTTGACAGTTTCGATTGTGTATTTCGTCCAAGTGAAATTGGGAGTACTTTCTTGCGGAAACGAGCCTGTTTACGCGGTCGTGACTCTCGTTGTTTTGGTAGGTTCTGCGTTATGGTTTTACATTTGTACTTCTATATATGCAGCATTCTTTATGTAGACTTGATTATTATAGGTTTGTGGTACTTCAGCTCTATGGATTATAGGAAATTGTATTCAATATTAGTAATTAATTATTAATTGTGCGATAAACTAGAAATTGTCTTATGTTTGTCAAAATTCTTAAAATTCTTGATGATGTTTGGAGGAGAGAGTAGAGGATAAATTCATGTTTGTTTTTTTAGGTGTTTGATTCTCTTTATAAAAACACATTATAATCCCACCTATCACTGGTTTGACCACTAATTTAATAACTATTTATTTATGACTATAAATTTTAAATTTTTATTAAATCTACACCACTCATTTCACCTTATTATAATTTCTCATTATAATTTAATTTGAATAAAGAGATTCAAACAACCACTTTAACTGTGAGAGGACATACTCTCCCATTATAGCATATTTAGAACGCTTAATGCTGACGAATGTTGAAATTTGAGTGATTAATTAAAAGATGAATGAGACGATGAAGATGACCATTGATAAAGACGAATGAGACAATGAACGACCATTGATTAATTAAAAGATGAATGAGACAATGAAGATGGCAATTGATAAATCGTATTTATCAAGAGTAATGTTACTCTTCTATGTTGGTTTACTAATTAGTTCGCTGGTTTACAATTTTAATCCTAAAATATCTAAAGCTCAAATTATATAAATGTCTTAATTGACATTTTATGCTTCTTTTTAATACATAACCGGTGAACGAATTGGTGAACTAATATGTAAGTTTATCATTACTCATTTATCAATGGATTTCGAAAGGTAATCGATGCATTTGATCTCTTGCAAGATCGCTCTATAACAGGACTTTAAGTTCTAACCTTCGATTTTTGGTGTTGAAGGCAGCTTTTTTTTTTTTTTAATTTTGAAAGGACGGAGTGTTGGTCTGGTTTTTAGACCTTCACCTAGTTTCTTTGGGAGACAGTACAAAGTAAATACAAACAATCTAAACAAACAAATTAATTATCTCAAGTTCGCACTTACAAATGATCAGTATTAATCTTAATACAGCCCCTTGCAGGCTTTTGCCAAGGAGTGACAAAATTAATCTCAAGTTTGCAATTAGAAATAAATAGATTGACTCATAATGTTAGGTATTCTACCCAGCAATTTCTCAATCTGCAATATCACCCTTTGCTGTTAACATTAGCATCTTTAGTTATGTTTCTAATTATTTCTGGCATTCCAAAGATGCCAAAAAATGATTTGAGGGATAAGGACAGCAAATTTCTTCAACTTTCTCATACCGTTAATGAGCCAAAACATGAATATCTGTTGAGTGGCCAATGCAAAAAGACATGCTTAATGGTTTCATTAGTAGACAAAAGACACATTTTGAGACCAGTGTTGAAGTCGTATACGGCAATGCCATTTTTGAAACAAGAACTTTTAGTTAAAAAACAAAACTTAGCTATTATTTAATATCACACAATTTGTTTTCCAGGTGATATAGTAAGTTTATTCATGTAAGGAATTGGAAAATACAAGCATAGAGGAAAACTAAACAAACATCAATTTCATAAGCCCGGATCGTTCTTGTATTAAAAAGAACTAGTGTAACACCCGTGCCATGCACAGAAGACATAATTCAAAATTTATTTATTAAATAAGAAATTTTAAAATTTGATGTTTATACATAAATAATACAACTAAAAATACTTATAAAAATATTGAGGTAACTATATAAAGATGTTGTCAGCAAAATTATATAAACTAATGTAACAATATTTTTTTTAAATGGCTCATTTTGAGTTCGAACTAAATATGTACCGTCAATTATTACCTAATGTTTGTTGTATTATAACTTCATGATAAATTGCAGCAGAGGCTTACAAACTTTGCATCCATCTGTAATTTCCTTCCCAAACTTAAAATTTAGACCAATGGGCCTCCAACTTTGATTAGTAAATATAATCCGAACTCAACTCAACTCAATTAGAAAAACTTTACTATAGAACCCAACCCAATCCAGTACAATAGAAAATCAACGCAAGAATTAAGTTGGGTTAGACATGTTTTGCATCACTCTATATCATATTTAATCTTAAATTAAAGAAAGAAGTTACTTTACCCAGTAAAAGAATAAGCTAATGTTAAGAGTGTGTGTATATATATATATATCTAACATATTTCACCGTTTTGTTGCAAATCCTACATTATATAAATTGATGTAGTAATTTTTTTTTAAATGGCTCATCTTGAATTGCAACTAAATATGTACAGTCAACTATTTACTTAATATTTGTCATATAATAACTTTACGATAAATTATAGTACAGGCCCCCAACCTTTGCATCCATTTGTAATTTCCTCCTTAGATTTTAAATTTAAACCAACAGGCCTCGAACTTTGGATTAGTAAGTATAACCCAAAACTAACTCAACTCGATTAGAAAAACTTTATCATAAAATCCAACCCAACCCAATGCGATAGAAAATCAATGCAAGGATTAGGTTCAGTTAGGCAGGTTTTGTGTTACTTTATATCATATTCAATGTTAAATTAAAGAGATAATTTACTTTACCCAATAAAAGAATAAGCTAATACTAACTAATACTGATAGAGAGAGAGAGAGAGAGAGTGTGTGTGTGTGTGTGTGTGTATCTATCGATAGATTTCACCATTTTGGTATAACATCTTTGACTAAAATAATGCAAATCCTACACTATGGCAACTTATCTCCAACCCATTACATCAAATAAAAAATGTTAACTATCTTATTAGTATTTAGCAATCAATTTAACTCACAGATAAATTTGATTATCTAAGGGAACAGTATAGAAAGCGTGAAACGAAATATAATTATTAAATAAGAGACTAACATATTTTTAAAGATGATGACCTAGATATTCCAATTGTTCATGTTTGAACACTGACTTCTTAGGAAAAGACCTATCGTGAGAGGGATTAACTTCCATGTTTGCAGAGTAATTAATATGTCAGCGAACTTAAGGAATGCATAGTATAATAATATTTTATTGTGAAGATTGTAAGAAATAAAAATATAAATTTTATTAAAATAATATTAATTCTGAAAAAGGTCTTTAAATATAATATTTGTTGTTGAATTGATTGGTTTGCTCTGACTAAATACAATGAATATTTCTTTAGCTTAGGGACGACCTTTGATATTTTTTTTTAATTTTTTTTTTTTTTTTTTTTTTGCGCTTTACATGCGAAATTGCAAACTTATGTTTTTGGGTGTGAAAACATTATCTCCACACTTGTCTAGCGAATAACTCATGACGTGATTAAAGAACTTAATCTAAGAATCATAGTATTACAGGAAATGTTAGAGGTACATATATATATGGGTTTGCCTTTCATTGTTTCTTCTAAGGAGAAATATATATTAAGTTAGACTAAAATTAAAATACAAATAATAAGAAAATATTATTAGTGTTGTAAAACTCATATATAGTACATTAATTATTTTATTCCTTTTACATTTAGGCAAACGGCGTTGTTCAATTTTTTTAGTATCCAATCAATGTGTTGATTAATTATGTGAGAAATTGGTTAATTAACAGATTAGTAAATCATATGTCACCTTATTGTGACTCCCAGTTTATTTATTAGAGTGAACTCTCTAAATGTATTTTTTAAGTACATTTTGCCCTTTATTTCATATGGATTGATTGCGAAAATTGCATAATAATCACACGAATAAAAATGATTATGTGTGGTTGATTTAGGGTTAGGAATTGAAACTCTATAGATCAAAATATTAAATCAAAATGCAAGGGGAAAAAAGAAGGATTAAAGAAGATTGGAACTAAAAGAAGATTTAGTTTGAAGAACTATATATGGGAGGGAGAAGCAAAGGTTTATTTAATTTAAGAAGATAAAAAGATGGCTGCAGTAAAATAAAAGGTTACCGCAATATAACTGTACCTACCGACACCGTGTAAAAAAGGCGGGAAAATTGCAGTGCCCATAGGCACAGCTACCCTGTGATTTAAGAATATATGGATTTGTGATAGAAGAATAAATCTTTGATGAATGCTATAAATTCCAATGTCTAATTGATTGAAAGTACAACATTTGTACCACAGTTGTCCAATTGTCTAACTTCGAACGATAATCCAGGAACTCCATAATTATGAACAATTCAAAGTAGATTTTGAAAGAACAAGTTTATGTCAATTTTTTGTACTAGCATATAATTATTCCCTTGTTCTACATATATAGTCTTATTTTTCTTTTTCGAATGTCCCAAATACATAGACTTATTTCTTTATTGAGAAGCTTGATTTGTACTCCCCCATCCCACAAAAATATTTCCCTTCTATTTTTTTACACAGATTAAGAAAACTTAACTAACGTTGCAGGAAATGTACAATTTAAGAATATATTTTCTAATATGCCTTTTGGGTTTATTTAGTATTTCACTTTAGATCTTTTTTATTGTTGATTACCATGCATAATAAATAGAGATATTTTAAAAAACAAAAAAAATTAAATAAGAAAATGAGGATATAATTTGGGACACATAGAAAAGGAATTGGGAAATATCTTTTTGAAAAGGAGGTATTAGCATTTTACTAATTAATTTTCTCATATTTAACACTTAGATATAGCCAAGATCTTTGTAGTCTAGCGACATTTATGTTAGTTGTTTACACCCTTAGTCAAAGGGTGGGGGAAAAAGAAAAAAGAAAAACTTAGTTATAACTATAAATTTTAAGTTGTAATCATTAAATAAGGGCAAATTAGCAACACGATTTACAAAATGCATGTTTCTAATATTGTCTTAATTATTGTAAAATTAAAAGTCAAAATAAATGAGATGGAGGGAATAATATTGCCCAAAAAAATGGAGGGAATAATAATAATAATATATACTACCTCCATCCCATCAAAATATGCTCATATCAACTAATCTAGTATATTAAGAAATGTGAATTAATGTGGTTGGAACTATAAAATTTATACTTAATTCCCAAATATACCTTTATTCAAGACTAATTCAATTTAATGCACTCTAAATTTATTAGTAGTTGGACTAAGGGTTTATTTGAAAAAGAAATTAATTGTTCAACCTCGTTTATATGATTGGACTATAATGTGGGATAAATTAAAATTGAAACTGAGACTATTTTTATAGGACAGAGGTAGTGTGTATATATTTAAATAAAAAGGGGAGGGAAAAATCTTATTCCTACTGCACGTTACAGGCCAACAACTAAACGGGCACATTAATTAATCTCATTAACTATTAAGCAATCTGACCCAATCAAATCCTATCCAACTAATTAGACATTAATTGCCGATCACAGTGAGGTTTTTCTCGTCTAACTCAAAAAAGTAATAAATAATTGTCTATCTGTCCATCTTCACAATAGTTCTTCATTTTCCTGTTCTTCTATTTCAATCATCTTCCTTGCTCATCCTACTCCTCTTATAGTCGGCGTTCACCACACAATGGTATACTGATTCTAAGTCTCCCATTTGGACTAGTTCTACTCCAAATCACCAATTATCACTCCCGCACAAGATAACAAATACTTAATACTAGATTTTCTATAGAAACAGATCGGGCTCTGAGTTTGGAGCCCGATCACCAATTACAGGGAGCCCAATCTATTTCTATAGCTGGACTCCACTTAATACTATTATTCTAATCCAATTAGAATATAATAAATTAAAATCTTTATTTTCATTTATTGTTGATTCACGCTTATTCATATTTCATGCCATCGTTCAAAATTGACATTTAGTAATATGTAAGTCAATCCATATGACAAGAAAGTCATATGGTATGATAATATATGTAAGGTTACTGTGCAAATATAATCTTTTTATCAATCTAATTAAATTGGTTAAGAAATGTGAATACCCGTCAATCTCATTTCAAGAAATTGTATTATTCACCTTAATTGTTTATTAATCTAATCAAATTATGATGAAGCATCTTCAACTTATGATTTTACTCGGATCGAAAAATTTATATCAATCAAAGTGAGGCAAAAAACTTGCTATAATCTCCTATTATCTTGGAGTGATGAATCATAACCTTAGATAGTTACATGTAAATTTCACTAGCATGTATGGTATCTTCCCAATAACTAATGATTAGAATCTCATCAATAAAATACTCGACAAGGTACATAGCAATTAATTATTACATTAGATTTTATGGAATCCTCTGGCCAAAAGACCAATCCTTCAACCGACTTAGAGATTATTCGTGTAACGAATTGAACAATACAAAGTGCAAGTCAGATAAACTTCAATTCGCTAAGCTCGGCTCATGAATCTTGGACTTAGAAAAAATTTATGATAAAAGAATACTCTTTGAACACATCGAGTTTCTAATTCTAATTGGCCGAAGATAGTATCATAATTGTCTAATTGTCCATCATCTAAAAGTAATCCACGTTGTGAGACGGTTATGAAACTTCACAATTATGAGCAAGAAGAGAATTTTGGGAATTTATCTAGGGTCCCTATCAATTTCTTGTGGTAGCAGGCTGCAAATATCTTCTACTTTTCTAAAAAGTCTACAAGACCAAGATGTAAGAAGAACAGTTTCTTTGACTTCGTGGAGACGGGAAGAAAAACAAGACAATACAAAAAAAAAAAAATGGAAAAACGAAAGAGAAAAAAAAAAATTCAAACAGATTCTTTAACTTCTTGGAGACAAGACTTCGGAAGTCAAAATTATTTTCGTAAATTGCATTGCATGGTCAACAATGACATCGTTCCAAGTCACTACTAAGTTCGCAGCATTCATTAGAATCAATAAACATTACTACTTGCAGAGACCTTGCGTGTGCGAAGTAGTCAACTGCAAGGAGTTGGCGGAGGCGGGCAAAATTCGTTGAGTTGAAGTCAACATTTAAAAACACATAGCCAAAATCAATGAACACGTTGGTGCAAATTATAACATAGGCTTTGTTTGGTAACCATTTAAAAAAAGGTAGGAATTTAAATGGATTTAAAATTTAAATTTTGTATAGGTATCGAGATTTGATTGTGTCATGTAAAGATAATGATTAAAATGGTGTAAGAGTTCATGTCAAATCAAATACGTAGTTAAATGTGGTGTTGCTATGTGTCCAAAAATTGAAATTTAAATTGGTTGATAAATTCAAGTTAGCCAAACATTGTGATAGGCATATAGCGTCATGTATAAGTAAATAAAATTCAGCTACGTACATATTCTGGGTGTGTATTTTCTAGCTCAAAATTTCAAATTTAAAGGGTCATAATGATCAGCCGTCTAGTATTGTTACAAGTTACAACACTAGATAGTTATGTGGTGTAATATCAACTAATGATTGTAGAGTTTATAATATATTTACATCAACAGTTAATTATACCACATCATTAGTTGGTGGCGTTATTATGGTGCTAGACATTTGGGGAAAAACCTTCAGTGTTCCAGAAGCACTGAGCATTCAGTGCCCTTAACCAATTAAGAACTCACATGAAGGCGTTGAGCTCAAATTAAATAACAAATTGGGACCCCAAAATTACATGTGAGTTTTTGATTGATTTGAAACACCGAGTTTGGTGCTCCTGGAGTACTGAAGGTTTTGTCAACATTTGGTGCTTGAATCATACTAGGGTCATAAATATTGATTTTTTTTTCCCTAAATACAAAGAAATTCTAAGAGACGGGTAACAAACTCTTAATCAAAGTCTCGGAAAGTAACTGAGATACTATCATATCATATAAATCTTGACAGTAATACCAACTCAAACAATTATAGTCAACGGTTGATGCGGATTTTTAAAAACCAATTCTAACGAGATTTTTTGCATGGTACATGTCAATTTTATATTTTTTTTGTTCAAAATTTAATTTTCAAATAAGGAAAATTTTCAAAATCCTATTGAAAGTTCTATAGCAAAACCTCTTACTCTGTGTGAGATGCGTGGATGTACACTATCTATATTTCATGCATGCTACGCAGATTTCTAATATATACTAAATACATGTTTTATTACAAAACCTTTGAGATTTTTGAAATGGAATTGATTTGTTTAACAACAGCACAGGCCAAAAGAGAAGTACAACCCACCCATGCATGATTACACAAATGCATGATTTATTTGTTTAGTCAAATAAAACTTTTCCATTCACAAATTGTTTAGTAATTTAACCATATATGAATGCATAGTTACTCACCGATATGAATGCATGATTTAATTCAATTGACTAATTGCTAATTCAATCTTTATAAATGAATGATTTAATTAAAAAAAACCAAATATAAAATCAAAATAATAATTAATAATGGCAATTAAGGAGCAAATATGAAATTAAACTAAATAAGTTATGGTAGAACCGTCTAAAAATATTTCTCCAAGTTATTCTCTTTTAGATGGTATATAGATTAGATGTACATATAATTTGTGCATACTCCATATTTACTTAAATGTATGAAATTTTGAGGTTTTGTGTAAATTTAGGAATTTGTACAAATTTTATACGGCAATGTATGTACAAATAGACACAATGTATAAATTAACCTATCAATTCTTTAGCGCGGCATGATTTTGAAATATAATACCGTTTATACAGAGATCACATGCAGACAACATGCACATGTGGCGTTCATGTGACTGCTGATTATGCCTCACGTTGTGCCACATATATATGGTCTTTGACGTCGTCTTCTAGATCAAATTTGCTTGTCATAACTGGTTTCCCGCCCAAGCTGAACAAATTCTATTAAATTGTGTTAAATTTTACAATTTATGAGCAGTGTCAAGCTAGTTACAACAAGTTGATATATATATATATATATATATATTCAGTACATTCAACTACAAACATAATTGGGTATTCGAATCATAACTCATAGCACCTTTGAAATTAATTCCATTTGAACTATTTACGTTCCCCTTCATTTGGTTCATTATTAGCTTTTTAGTGAATATGCCTTCAGGAGGGTTATGAATATTCCTCGAATACTTTGCCTGAGATAGTTCCGCATTTTTGCAAACTTCGAGTGTGGTTCATATGCAAGTTTATTAATCATGAGAGGAATGAAAAGTTGCCCGTGACACTTTAGCTTATTTTTCTTTGTTAGCATCAATCTTCTAGTTCTTGATAGATTTTGCTCCGAATTTCATTAGCTCAAAGGTTATTTGAGTCAATCTACATGGAAAAATATAGTCTATTTTTGTTTTAAAAAACAAAAAAAAAAAAAAGAAAGAAAAGAAAAGGTGTATTCACTTGGAGTGGTCCATGTTCTTTAAGCCGCCTCGGATGAACTTGACAACTACTTTAGTGGCTGCAATATATCTACCACCTAGGTTACAACTTTTTCCCCGGCCCCTTAATTTATTTTTAACAACTCTTTTTCATATATGGATAAGAACAACGATTGCAATCAATCGGAAACTTTATAATGTCTCATACTGATCTTACTCGTCGACGTTGCATTCAATCGGAAACTTTATAATGTCTCTCATACTGATCTTACTCATTGACGTTACAACATCATATCTAATTGATAATTTCAGAATATCAAACATTGCAACATCACATCTGATTAATAATTTCAGAATCTCAAATATGATATTTATAAATTTATACACAAATGGCATTATAAGAACCGTGTTCGATACGACATTCTTTTTCCTTTTAGATATGGAGCACTACAAATCCTGCCGGCTATGCAAGAATTATTTCCAAACTCATCTTGCTTTGAGGTTGGGCATAGAATTGAACATGCTTTCTTCGGTATGATAATTTCTTGGTTAGTTTTATAAAATGCATGCACTATTAATATTTTTCAAACTTTTACATTTATTACTTATAAGCTCATATTCTTGACTTCTGAAAGTGTATTTTACATTTTTTTTTCCTTATTATTATTCTATGAACAAACATGAGTTTTTAAGCATAACATGTAACTTGTGCATAAATTTATTAATCAATGATAGATTCCGTTTACCTACTCGGACATATTTCGATCTAGCCTATTAAACTAATTCTGTATACGTCTGGTTATAAACTTGATATTGGGGTAATAGTAGAGGGTAGATCGCGACACTCTCTATTATTACATTTGTGATTAATTCAAAAAAATATATATATATAATAATGATAATAAAGAATTGTGGGGCCATATGGAGATCATGTTCAAAGGGACAAATTTGTCAGTCAAGAATGACACACCGAGCCACTTGCTAAGAAGTATTCAGTTGGTGAGGTTCCACTTAATTCTTCCCACAATAATGCCACATTTAAATCCTTTAACTAATTCCCTACCACTTGGGGTACTCTCAAGTCTATATATTGTTCAAACCTTGATGCATCAATATATGAATGCAGTTGTTAAATCTAAATCTTGCAAGAAAAATGTTGTCAAAAAATGGCCTTCCCGAAAGGAATGTTGCCCCTGTGTCAGCGCCCTCATTCGCTACCATTGATGGGTAAACCAAAAATTATTAATCATTTCGTTCATCCAATGTAGTTTATTAACATCATGTATATTATATGGTATTGCTTTTGAATCTTGTTCTTGTGGACAGAATTGACCCGTCACAATTAAAGTCTCCGCCAAACGCACAAAACCTTACGGGCAGAACCACCGCCATAGGAAGGTCGAACAAGACAAGCATCCACGTAACCGCCCTTGACGGCATAGTAAATGTAAACTCCCTCTTCACCATGGCAATCTTCATAGGTTTCTCCCTAACGGTTCCTGCGGCCGGCAGTGCGGGCCACCCGGCATCATGCAATGCCAGCGTCGACATGGTCCGGAAGCTAATCCTTTTTGAAGTGGTTTCCTTTAGTTGCTTTCTCTTCTCCTCCCTCATAGCTCAAAGCCTGAAACTGGCAATCAACTTGTTGAACAGCTTAGATGCAAATGACCCCCATAAGGCCGATATCGACTCATCGCTCCACAAATATGGGTTGTTTTTCTCCTCCATCGGATCAGTCTTGGGATGCTTGTTTTTGACACTTTCGATTGTGTATTTTGTTCAAGTGAAATTGGGAGTACTATCTTGTGGACACGAGCCCGTTTACGCCGTCGTTACACTGGTTGTTTTGGTAGGTTTTTCATTAATAGTGTATATTGCTACTTCTATATATGCAGCATTCTTTATGTAGACACGATTGTAGGTTTATGATAATTAACTGAATAGATTGTAGATTCGATCATAACTATTGTAGTGAATATTAACTATTAGTTGTGCAATAAACTAGAAATTGTCTTTCGTTTGTTAGAATTCTTGACGATGATGTCTTGAGCCTTGAAGAGAGAGAGAGAGTTTTGAGGACAAATTTATATTATATTTTATTTTATTTTATTTTATTTTATACAAAAGGGATATGAGGGAAGAGGAGAAATTAAGAGAGAGACGGGTGTGGCTGGAGTTTGGAACCTCCCACCTAGACATGGGATCTAACCACTGCAAAGCAGTTCGAATCACTCTCTCTCTATATATATATATATATATATATTTTTTTTTTTTTTGATATGGAGGGAATATTCTCCAATATGGTTTATAGTGCATATTTAGAATGCATATGTTGATGAGTGTTGAAAATTGAGTAATTAAAAGATGAACGTGACAATAAGAATTACCATTCGTATATCGTATTTGTCAATGAATTGCAAATAGTAATTAACGTATTAATTAGTCTCTTATGAGAAGGCTCTATAGCTGGTTTTAAATTCTAACCTTTGATGTTTGGTGTTGAAATCAACCGGTATAAGAGTATAGTGCGGACAACTCTTATATCAAATTGTTATGTCAATAAACCTCACTAATATAATGAGTAATGATAAACATCCATATTAGTTTACCAATTAGTTCACCGGTTGTGTATTGGGTAAAACTTTCAATTAAGATATCTAAATGATTTGAGCTTTAGATATGTTAGGGTTAAAATTGTAAACCGATGAACTAATAGGTAAACTAATAGAGAAGTGTAGCATTACTCTAATATAATAGTAGTACGTAAGCATTTCCATTGTCGAAAATGCTGATATCAGTTAAAATCTGCTATCTCCCCAATCTATCCCCTTAATTAGCTGTCCAGCCAGTAAGAAGAGTCCACATTAGCGCCTTAATACAGCTCAGTAGCCCATTAACATTAATTAACTGTGAATTAACGTTAACAGGAGAACTTAACACAGAAAGAAAGGGGAAAGAAGAGTCCTTGTACTCCACAAATCCCGCCCCTCAATTCTTGATTCCCCGTTCATGTTAATTTCTTCCCAAAGATTGAAATCGTGTGCTGCTACTTTTCGATGACTGATTCGGCCGCATGTTACCCAGATTAAAGTTGGAAGAATCTGTCATGTTTACAATCTTCAGTCGGTATTTTTTTTGCAAGCTAAGCCAAAGGTAAAAGTTTTCTAAAATATATCCCTCCTGATTTTTCTTGATGAGATGCTTCTCTATGCTTTCCTGTAATTATAGGTGCACTTAAAATTTAATTAATTTCCATGCATTCAGGATGTTTGCTTGAATGTCAGAATGGGTGCCTAGAATCATTTTTACAAGTAAGAAAAGTTAATCATTATTAGTGCACATTGCACAATATTCTAAGGAAAATGCAATTTAGAGTATTTTCCAAGTAATCACCATTAAAATGGTGAATACACTCTAAATTCCCATTTATGTTGAAAAGTTAACACACTACATGGATGTACAGGCAAGTCTTCTCCAATTAAACGAGGGAACATAACTGTGGCTTTGATATAAGACATTTGGTTGTTTATATCTTGTTTTTTTTTTTTTATAATACAAGTAGTGTCAACAAAACTTGAATAATCCAAGGCTTGATGCCATAGTTTCATTGGACTGGATGATAGTGCTAGACCATACGAGTTAGTCAGCTTTCTTTATTAATTAGTTATTGTTTATTAATGTATTAAGGAATGTACAAATTTAAAGAAATCTTTCTTGATCATCAATCAGTTGCTTAAATAATGTCAATTTTAGTGTCAAATAATGCTAAATTTAAATAATGTCATCAAAAGTCACATAAATGCATTTTTAATTATTCTTTTTGACATTATTAATCATTTTTGGACATGTCCAAAGTCTTTTTTTTTTTGGGGATGCCTTTAGGCCATGGAGGATAATAATAATTTGACGGAGGAGTGCCAATCTCGCAGAAAGTTGGATTTTGATAATGGTGAGAATTTGAAATCATCAGATATGACTAGAATAGTTGTAGAGGAGAATGAACATAAACAGAATAGATGTGATGGTATTAAACAAATGCATTCTGAGATTCACCACGAAGTAATACCAAAACTTGGTATGGAGCTCAAAACTGAAGAAGAAGCTTATAACTTTTATAATGATTATGCTTATAAGGTGGGACTTTGTCACACCCCTCGATAAGTAAAAACATTGGTTAAAGTTTTATTACTAAATGAATTTGTCGGAAGCGTTATAAATTTCTTTTCACAACTTTTGTCCAAAATCGAGGGCACGACTTGCCAATAAACCTCTTTTATTCCTTAAATGAAATAGTGTTGTTTGTCATCTTAATTAGTTTTAAATGTAATATCTATAATAAGAACAAGAAACACAATATATATAAAAGTCACTTTATATATATATAAAACCGAGCACAAGATTTGGAAACCTTTACAAGTAAAAATTAGGATTCCATGTCTTGTATTAAAACCTTCCACAAAAGCCAAATTTTATTTAGTAATATAGTAGCTTCCATACACATAATTAGACTAGAAACATTGGCCTATCCCTCATAATCTTGTCATGGTGCACAAGATTGAGGGAGAAAGCACAATAGATCTCAAACTCATATAAGGTGCCTAAATACATAACAAACATTGGCTCATCCTCATAATACGCCCAAAGATCAATTTCTATCACATGCATTATCTGGCTTGCATCATGAGACATCCTCCATTCTTCGGCTTTCTTTTCAACAACTCT
>CAVNYN010249401.1:0-11336 GCA_963692815.1 Nyctanthes arbor-tristis
CCCCCCCCCCCCCCCCCCCCCCCCCCCCCCCCCCCCCCCCCCCCCCCCCCCCCCCCCCCCCCCCCCCCCCCCCCCCCCCCCCCCCCCCCCCCCGATACTAGATGCAGCTCAAAAGGAATACAGGCGTGATTGAATAGAGAAGGAGCATATCTGGGTCTCCATGTGATCCGCAAAGTCCTGTTAAAAGTTAAGGACAAATTTTATAGGAAGGTAATAGACTGTTATGTGATTGATTGTTGGTTATCAAGAATATGGCATTTCTGCAAATGTGAGTAGCTGAGTCACTCATTTGGAAAAATTATTTCATGCAAGTGCAAGTATGTTATGGTTGCAGGCGTGTTTCCGTAACATGTTAGGTTAGGCCTGGCATATAAAAAATTGATTTTTGTCAGAAAAGGAAAGAACCTAGTAAGAAAGGTTACATCCATGCTTTGTTTAAGCAGCCGTGAATGAGAATTTGGTGGATCAGATTAAGACGGTTTGAAGCTTCAGATAATATGATTAGGAAACGTGATATGAACAACTGATAATACTTATACAGAGGAAGTTATATACATATGGATCTAAAATCATGTGGACTAAGTTAATTAAGATAGGTTTGAACTTGTTTTATTTATGTTTGAGACTGTCATCATACAGGCAAAAAAATAGAAGATGTACATTTGTGACAATAATCTATTGAAGGTGAGAAGCAGCTTATAATTTCTTTTTGAGAGACACAGTAAAATGATCATAATTTAATGAGATTTTTATCCCTAAGTGAACTTCGTTCTTGGCAAGCTAAGAGGAACAGAAGATAATAAATGCGATGAGAAAAGCCAGCTTTGGACATTGAGCTTTCCGCCCTCTAAAATTGTTCCAAGCTTTATTGGTTAGCCAGTCTCCTTTAACATCTCCTCATTACGGGAAGTGATTGTTACTGTAGCCGATCACTTAATATGACTTGATACTAAAGTCTGTATACTGAATTCATGTGTTTGTTATCTCTGTGCTTGCCCTTCTACCATGACCAAGTTTCTTTGCTCGTATTTTGAAAGATTATTTGCCTAGATGAAGAAAAGATTTTCTAAATTTAAGATTTAGTCTAAATTGCACAAATTGCCAAGTGACGGCAGGGTGTTACTTTGCAGGAATGAAAAACTCCAAGTGATTTGTATGGCCTGGACCCATAGTCACTAACCCACCGAACCGACCTGCATCAGGGCGGTTTGGGCTTTTTTTTTTTTTTTTTTTGTGTTAATTGGGGAGGTTTGGTTTGGTTATTTAAATGATAACGGAATCACTTGTTCAGCTGTGGGTTGAATGCACATCCGAATCAAAACCGAAGCCATAAAACAAAGAGAAAATAATGGAACAAAGCAATTGTCTTTCATTGTCCTACTCCCAACTCCAAATCAAACTAAACTTCAACGAGCAGTATCTCCAAGAAAATACCCCCAAAATCTCTATAACAAAAACTAAAAAGTGGAATCCTTGAGGCAAGTGTCTCTTACGCTTCAGACTGGTGCCACAAAATTCATTCGGTGTTGTTTCCCACAATTTTTTGGCGGCTCTGAATCTGGTGTCTTTCAGCTTAAACTTCCTTGAATTGGCCTTGAAAAGAAGCTCGTGAAGGATCCCCTATACAGTGGCTACTGATAGTAGAGAACTTTTTATTAAGAAATTAGCATTTGCTTATCTTAGTTCTGTCTTCCTTTTCAAGATGGTGCATAATGTCTCCGTGAGTTAAAAAAATGGATGAATAATTTCAATTTTCAAGCCAAATGCAACCCAAACTGACCCAACACCATGCAGGGCAGGTTATTTTTATTATTGATATGTGCTGTGCGTCCAAAAATTTTTAAAAAGCCTCATCTTGGTTTTGGGCTGGGTTACCAACCTGAACACTGCTCGTCCAACTGATTGGGCTGGAAAGACTTTCTAAATTGAATTTTCCTGAATTAGAAAATTTCTTAGCATGCAATTTGGTTACTTGGATGCTGTTTTGTTTACTAAAATAAATTTGATCTGCATACTCCAGAATAGTTATTGTCATAGTTTGTGGTCTATTGTTTATGTTCTTTTTAAATTATCATGTGCAATTAGAATTAGAACTTTTTTCTTCACCTCATCATGTGTCTTCTATTCCTAATGATCTTACATTGAATGCATGCCTATCTTTCTACCTTCTTGATCTATGATTATCTTGTGGCAGGTGAAGCTAGTGAAATGCATTGTGCAGAATATTGTTGTTGATATATCCTTTAATCAAATTGGTGGCCTATGTACCTTATGCTTTCTTGAGCAGGTAAACATGATCTTAAAAGTAATTTGAGATGTTTGGAAACCATTATGAGATATGCATCTTTACCTCATCTATGAGATGTTTCTCGAAGTGATACTATTGCTGTGTTTGATTCAATTTTTTTGTGGTGATGAATTGCTAATTCGTATGGAATTTTTTGTGATGAAACAAAAACTAACGTGGAATTATATATCTTGATTCTTGAAATTTTCTAATCAATAAAATGTGATTTTTCATTTGTCCCTGTTTCTCTGTCCTATAATGTTTGAAATCTTAGCTATGTTAATTTTTTTTAATACTTCTGTTTCTATTATATTGATATTTTTTCACGATTCTTGGATTCCATGATCAAGAATTGTCTTTCAGGTTGTATATGTATGTTTGATGTTTTATGTTTGTCACTAATTATCCACATGACGGTGGAATTGTATATTTTTATGTCACTTATAAATTCTACTTATATTCAGGTTGATCGCCTGATTGGCAAAAATCATCTGTTTAAGCGTAGTATTATTCTCATCAAAGCATGGTGCTATTATGAAAGTCGGATTCTTGGTGCTCATCATGGCTTGATTTCTACGTATGCTTTGGAGACATTGGTGTTGTACATCTTCCATGTTTTCCACACAACATTAAATGGTCCTTTAGCAGTGAGTTTTCAATTGTAATTCTTTTTCTTGTGCTCCCCCCACCCCTCCCCTCTAGCGGCCGCCGCCAACACCACAAAGAAAAAAATAAGGACAAAACATTTAACCTAATAATTGAAATTTCCGATTTTAGGTTCTGTATAAGTTTTTGGACTACTTCAGCAAATTTGACTGGGAGACCTATTGCATTAGTTTGAATGGACCAGTCCGGATTTCATCTTTGCCAGTCATTGCGGGTGAGTAACTGAGTGCCATCTGCTACTACAGCTTCCAAATATTTTAAAAGGCTGTCTCGTAAGTACTAGCCAACTTAGTTTTTATAATAATTATGAACGGACTTTTCTTGTCTCCTTTGCAGCTGAGACACCTGAAGATGGAAGTGGTGATTTACTGCTGAGTGATGATTTCTTAAGATCTTGTGCTGAAATGTTCTCAGTCCCATTGAGATTTATTGACCAATCACGTGGATTTCAAGTAAAACATCTCAACATTGTCGATCCACTGAAGGAGATGAATAACCTGGGCAGGAGTATCAGCAAAGGTGGAATCTTCTTGTTGCTAAATTTGAGTGCAGTTCTTAGTTTTATGTTTTCATCAGATCAAGATACATGTTCTTATTTTGATTCTCAAAAAAAGTAATTGTTCACTCGATATTGCATGCATCGTTTCTTTCCATTGTGAAGCTTGTTGAGTATGGCACTGTCCTGAAACGTGTTAACTGGTATTGTCTGATGACTACGGTTCAGTTTTGTCAAGAAATGCACTCAATCATTACTTGCTTATTCTTGACAGGGAATTTCTATCGGATACGCAGTGCTTTCTCTTACGGTGCTAAAAAACTTGAGCGTATACTCCTTCAGCCAGAAGATCGTATAGCTAGTGAGCTTCATATATTTTTCTCTAGTACTATGCAGAGACATGGACGTGGGCAGAAGTCTGTTGTTCAAGATCCCAACCCACGATCATCGTACAATGGTTTACTTCCAGCATCATCTACTTTAGAGACAGAGTCATACAAAGTTGAGAACTCCGCCAATGCTGCAAGCCATCGTTTTGTTGGAGATGCAAATGAACTTGCTACACCTAGCATTGAAGGCCTTCATATTTCTAGTGATTCAACCAAGTTCCACAGCAAAGTGGATGCAATTGATATTGCCCATCATGCACCTTGTGTCTATATTTCTAACTCAACGTGGTTTAGTGGAAATACGATGAATGAAAATCCAAATGCAGATCAGTATGGAAAATTTGAGAAAAATTTCTCTTCAGAGGTATCACCAGAAGATTCACACCATACAAATCGCGAACGAGGTTCAGGAAGCAGGAGTGCGAGTCCAGAGTCCTCAAACTCCTTGTCGGATCTCACTGGTGATTATGAAAGTCACTTCAGTTGCTTGCAGTACGGTCGGTGGTGTTATGAATATTCACCTGGGCTGCCTTCTTTTCCAATAGCTCAAATGCTACCCCATCAGTATCAGAATGAGAACATATGGGATGGCGTTCTATATCCATCACAGTTGAGGCATAATGGCTTTTCCCCTGGGCATCCCAATGGCTTCTTACCTGTGTATGCCATGCGCCATGTACTAGTACCTGGTGTGGCCTTTGGCAGGGAAGAAATGCCTAAACCGCGAGGAACAGGAACATATTTTCCCAAAATGGTATGCTATTAATCTATCTTCCTAACGGTAATCAACTAAATGATGTTTCTTACTTGGGTTAATTATGTGATCCGGGATGATATCAATCTTAGCTTACTTTCTGTATCACGTTGGGTTGGTGGACAATGGACATCTCATTGTCTAATGAGTAATGAACAGTTCCATTCATCGATTTTTGCAGAATCAATCTCCACAAGGGTATAGGTCATCAGCTGTTAAAGGAAAGAATCAGGCACCGTTGCGTTCTCCTCGCGACAATGGGTGGAATGGGATATTTATGGAGACAAATTTGCTGGACAGAAATAGCCATGAGCAGTCACAAGCTCAAATCATGGTTGACCAAAGCATCAGTCTCGGATCATCTGGGATCCACCAGTCCTTTTCCCCTCGTGGAAACGGGTATGTTCCGTTGGGAACTAATTTTTCAGACCGAAACAGGCAACAAAGGCCAACCTCTTCTGCACCTCAAAGCCCGACTCCAGATTCTCGGGGAATGCAAAGGTCGAAACCAGCAATGAGCATGGACCCGGATAGGTAAAAGAGCCTTGAGATAATAATTTAGATAACCGTCTTGGGAAACTGATATTTTGCTAACCTTCTGTTTGAGCCTGTTTCTGGTCTGAACATGTAGGGTTCCATTTAAATCACCATACCATCTCAAAGATCAAGATGACTTCCCACCACTGTCTGTATGAATTTCCTAAAGAGATGCTCAGTTTTTGTAGTCACTGTAAGCGTCGACGTCCTGCAGAATGCAAGCCCAAGCTTTCTGCCTTGAGCAGCCCTTATACTCATCGTGGAAGACGAGGGGAAAATGAAGAAGTTATATACTTCTTTTCCAGGTTGATTAGATGAGAAGTTTTATCTATAAATTTTACAAATTTGATAACATAGATTGAAGTTGGGTGGTCGTCTAATAGGATGGTAAGATTCCATTTTCATTGAAGTTTTGTTTTCACCATTATATGTTGTGGTATAATCAAGAAGCAAAATGTTGTTGTAAGTGTAGAATGTAGCTTTAATTAATTGCATAGAGAAGGATTAGTGTATTTTGCTTGGTTTTGAAGTATTTCTCAATTATTAAAAAAAAAAATTAATCTGAATATTTGTTATTGCAAGAAGGGCTTAGGGTTTAGATCGTACCATTGATATGGTTTTGGTTTCTTTCTTTCTAAGTAAAAAATTATCATCTATGTAATTGATGGCTAACAGTTGATCTCTCTTTGTAATTGTGTCAAATGTCTTAACCTTGCTTTGGTTATCACTAGGCTAGCTAGCATTTTCCGTTTGGTTGGCCTTGAGGAACAAAAATGGTCTGGTCTTAGTCTAGTCTAGAAAAAATATACTACAAGTATAGATAAAAGCAGACTTGCAACTGAAGGTGTAAAGGAAACAGATTAATTTCTTATAAAAAAATAACTATCACGGTGGAAATCGTCACCTTAATTTCCGCAAAAACTTTCCGTTCGACATGATTTGCTGTGTTGATTTTGATTTCACAATGAAAATGTCAAGTTAGTGTTAATGAGATGATGTATTTTTAGGTGAATGGTCTGCGTCAATATCCAACACAAATCTATTGACACAACCCCAGTTATGATATTTCTCACTTTATAACAGCCACAAATCCACTCCCTTGCCTTGTGGTAATATTTCTCTCTTCCCTGTGATCTTAAAAGATTGGATTTTCAAATAAATCTTTTGTTGTCTCAATTGTCATGCAATCATCAATAATAATCTTTGTTCTAAAGACATCTCTGTACATTGCTTTTGACAATATATCTTCTCATATATCTCTCGACTTACTTCTCTGTGTATTGCCATTTTCATCTTGTCCATATATAAGTTAGACAAGCTATCAACTAGTGAGCCCTTTTAATATTAATCGTATGCCAAGTTGCCCTTTTCCCTGTCAAAGCTAATTCAGCGGTATAGGCTATATACTACGCCCTTTTTTCATGGCAATACAAGGATAGACCGATAGGGGAAGCTAAACCCTCAAAATGATCAAGAGCCTTCCCATGTCTCCGTAATATGGAGACACTCACACATTCACAATACAACTAACACACGGGTTCTTATGAAAAAGAGAACCCCATATGTAGGTTTATGTCATATGATCAAAATGTGTGATGGAGAATGCGTCACATAGGTCGGTTGTCTCTATAATAGAGACATCTGGTGTCTCTTGAACTGGGCTCAACCACAAATCGAACCACATATAGACACCAAACTTTGGAAGAACAAATCACATAAAAGAACAAAATACGTCTAGAGAAAAAAGGAAGAAGAAGAGGGATATTTTGATTAATACAAACTTTACATTGTGTAGAAGACACGTGCACATGGGAATACTATGTTGTTATTATAAAATTGTACTATTGCTTATATGTGTTGGTAGTGCACTCGTGTGCAATCACTCTTGCAAGAATTCCGCAAGATTTCTTGTCTGTTGTACTAACTTAAACTGCACCAATCTTGACCTCAAATGGCTCGATTCAGTGGGCTCAAGACATATATTTCAAGACACAGCGAATTCAGAATCGTCCTTTAAGACACAGCTTAATTATTTTCACGCACATATTTATGTAGAATATAATTAATCTGGTTTTACTTGTAAGTTGATGGAGTATTCGTTCTACCAAGTGGGGATTAAAAACACTGCTAGCTTGCAAGTAGTAACTATAAATTCTATTAATTAGATTGTGATATTATATATTATTATTCATAGACGGTTAAATTAAATGGAAGTCAAAGAAATTGGGCGATAGCATGGGCAAATGACGTGCATAAATGGAAACTAAAAATTTATTCGAATTAAAAATGTTTAAATATTTGTTTTAAAGACACACCGTTAAAAATTACATGTACACAGAGATATGTGACGACTGAACAATAATGACTAGTGTTAATGAGGAAATTGACCTAACATGTCGGTTAGATGTATGCACCGAACTCATCAGAACCGAATTGAGCCAGAACTCATCAGAAGCGATTCTAATCATACACATGTGTGGTGACTAGGCATACGTGGACGTCACCTATCATTCGAACCAGACACGTGGAAGGCATGCCTCTAAGTACTCCACTTAGTCGTTTCTCACTATAAATACCCCCACCATGTTAGAGAAAAAGGGGATAGATTTTTGGAGGGATAGATTTTTGGAGCCATTTTGTCAACACTACAAGTATCGAGTTACTTGTAAAGAAAGAAGAAGGGAAAAAAGAATAATTAAGGATCATTCAATTGTAGGGAACGGTTTAGTTCCAGCCTAAATCGTTGTCAACAATTTGGCACTAAAGGAAGGGCCAGTTAACAGACACGCCACCATGAGTAACAATCATTCAAATGCAGCCAAGTCCCTCTCCCGAACAATGAGAGATGAAGATCCTCTCTCGGCCAATGAACCTGCCCCCATTCCCAGTTCAATTCCAACTCCACCAGTATCTCAACTTGTAATTGATGAGATCCTTCAAACCATGCAATGCATGCAACAATAGCTAGACCAAATTCAATGGTACCAAACTCAAAAGCCTGAACAGCAGACCCGGGGGAGGTGCAATCTGAACAACAGAGGCATAAAGAAGATGCTGGAAAAGGCGCCAAAGCGAGCGCTCCGAAGCCTGACCAAAGCCATGTTGATGAAAGCCTACACCCTTCCAAGGCAGGCTGAACTACTCTCCGTGGCAAAATACAGGTGGACGTGTAAAGCCCCAAAGGACTGAAACCTCGAGGTCGGCCACAAAACCTCCCCCTGTCGACTCAGAAGAAAAGACAAACGGCTTGGTGAATGAGAGATTCCAAACCTCCCATACCAAGATTTTGGTTTAATGCCCCCGCCTAAGCGCGCAAAAACCTAGCTCTTAGAGATGAGGCGCCGACTCGCCAAGCTAGAGAGGAAGTACGCCGAGTCTCCCCAAGGCTAGTACTCGGAACGCAGACCTTCCCCCTTTAGTGTGGACATTTTGTAAACTCCACTGTCGAAGTTGAAGTTGCCCACATGCCACCATACACCGGAGAGACCGACTCCAACTCCCACCTAGACAAGTTTATGTCATGGATGGAACTATAGGGAGCTGGAAAAGCAGCGATGTGTAGGGCTTTCTCTACCACCTTGGAGGATATCCCCGCTAAGTGGTTGAGGGAACTCCCCCAAAACTCAATCCGGAGTTGGGATGAGCTGTCGTCATAGTTCTTGTCACAGTTTATAGGAGCAAAGATTCAAATGGCACCAAAGGAAAAGCTGGTGACAGTGAAGCAATGGGCCACCAAGACTCTGAAGCCATACCTGGACCTCTTTAACAAACAGGTGTTAGAAACCGAGAAAGTAACGGATGACACTTTGTTGATGGCTGTCCTATCAGGACTACAACATGAGAGTCGGTTTGGGTGGTCAGTCCATGAGGTCGGCCCTAAGAGCTACCACGAGTTCTTAAAAAGAGTAGAGAGATATACTAATGCTGAGGACGCCACAGGCCGATCTACTAATGTGAAAGTGGTCCCTGACACAAGTGCAGAAAAAGGAGGTAAAATTGCACCAGGAACTTTTAAAACCTTCGATGACTCCAGAAAAAAGAGGGAGCCTAGGTACCTAGAACGAGAAAAATAGATGACTCAAGGACGACAAACTTTCACTACCTTGACCGCCTCTCCAGAAGAGATTTTCATACGAGATATTTTCGGCGATCTCAGGTGACTGGAGTTCAGAGTGTGCTCTTCCGATCTCTTAGTTAGACCAGGGCAAATATTGCCGATACCACCGATCTATCGGCGGTGAGACTAATGACTGTCGCGATTTCAAACGAGAGTTG
Source organism: Nyctanthes arbor-tristis (assembly GCA_963692815.1). NCBI lineage: Eukaryota > Viridiplantae > Streptophyta > Magnoliopsida > Lamiales > Oleaceae > Nyctanthes > Nyctanthes arbor-tristis. Next base: position 9,405 of record CAVNYN010249401.1, read on the forward strand.
GAGTGCCTCATCGAGAAAGGCCATTTGAAAAAATTTGCGGCACTTCCTAACCGCAGTACCAAAGAAACACCACTTGTAATCTCGAAACTGGCCCCGACACCGAACCAAAGTCGAGGAGGGGCGGAGATTCACACCTTGATTAACACCAACTCAAATGCCTTGCAATCACGTAGACGACGGCGCCAGCTCGCGAGGTAGGCAAGGAATAGTTATCAGGCCTGTGATGTTCCTGAAAGGATCGATCTACCGGAGATATCCATTTCATTCTCAGAAGAAGACGCGAGGGGCGTACTGCAACCCCATGATGATTCCCTGGTCATATCGTTGAATATCGAAGGATTTGAAGTCCATCGAGTATTGGTCGATACCGAGAGCTTTGCCAATGTACTATACCTCGATGCTTTTACACTGATGGGAGGTCGGTTGAGCCAGCTATCCCTGCAACCAGCAACATTCAAGGCTTCACGGGAAATTCAATCCCTCCCCTGGGACAGATTCCGCTGATTGTGGAGATGGGAGTCTTCCCCAGAATAACCGCTTTCAAACTGATTTCATGGTGGTGAACATCCCCTCAAATTACAATGCAATATTAGGGAGACCTATCATCCAAGAAACCAAAGCCGCCATCTTGATCTACCACCTCTGCCTTAAATTCCCGACGCCATTTGGACATGCAACCATCAACGGAGGTCAGAGAATCGCCAGAGAGTGTGATCACGGGATCCGACTTGCAGAAGTCAACACATTAAACCCCGAGTCTATTTAACTGTGAATAGCTATTAGACACAGACCCTCGCGTCAGCAGTAAGAGGAAAACCCCCAGTCTCGAGGGAGATCTGGAGGCTGTCAGCATAATAGAGAACCGACCTGAGATGGAGATCTGGATTGGTTGCGACCTGGGAGAACCAATGAGGGGGGAATTGTTAAACTTTCTGAAAACTAATCTGGATGTATTCGCCTGGATCCATTCGGACATGGAAGGCATTGACCCCGTCGCTTCATGCCACCATCTGAACGTTAACCCCTGTGCTAAGCCTGTTGTGTAAAAACGTCGAAGGTTGGGGCCTGAGAGGTCAGAAGCCTTGGCAAGAGAGGTCGCCAAGCTGTTGAGCAACGAGTTCATAAGGGAAGCACTGTACCCCCAATGGGTGGCAAACCCAGTATTGGTGCTTAAGGCAAACGGGTCCTGGAGACTTTGCATTGACTTCACCGACCTGAATAGGGCATGCCCTGAGGACATCTTCCTCCTGCTCCACATCGATCAAATGGTGGATGCTACAGCAGGGCATGAGCTAATGACGTTCGTGAATGCATACTCAAGGTACAATCAAACACCCATGGCTCCCGAAGACGAAGAACTGACATCCTTTTTCATAGATAGAGGATTGTATTGCTACAAAATGATGTCGTTTGGGTTGAAAAATGCTGGCGCCACATATCAACGCCTGGTTAACAAGATGTTCCATCAATTGATTGGGAAAACCATGGAAGTTTATGTGGATGACATGCTGATGAAGAGTAGGATAGCCTCATACCACATCGCCTACCTGGAAGAAGCGTTTCGAGTGTTCAGGTCGTACAAGATGAAATTGAACCCAAAAAGATCTCTTTTGGTGTTTCTTCTGGCAAATTTTTGGGGTATATGGTGAGCCAAGTGGGGATTAAGGCCAACCCTGATAAAATACAAACTCTCCTACAGATGAAATCCCCAATTACTATAAAGGAGGTCCAAAGTTTAACAGGCAAGGTCACTGCCCTAAACCAGATCTGTATCATGAGCAGGATAAATGCCGAACTTTCTTTGAGGTCATCAAAAAGGCCAACAAGTTTGAGTGGACAACCGAGTGCGAGGACGTGTTTCAAGAGATAGAGAAACACTTGTCCTCACCACCCCTCTTGTCAAAACCAGTTCCCAAAGAGACTTTGTACCTG
>CAVNYN010249402.1:0-12542 GCA_963692815.1 Nyctanthes arbor-tristis
ATTTTTTTAATATATATATTGAAGTGTACAACGTATTGCCTATCTAATATATATATATATATTTTTAATAATTCTATCTTTTTTGGGTTTAATCTTAAACTCTTTTCCAGACAATTATACATGCCAATTTCTCTTTTCCATTTATAGTTTATACCACATATATATCTATATATTATTAATTAATCCACTTAAATATCTAGTTTTTATTTTCCCACCTAAAGTTGGGTTTTGTAAGAAAGTTGGTGATGTGTGGGGCTGTTTTTGTTAGATTCATGCCAAATAAAAGTAAGGCTCTTTTATAAGGTGTCTTATCTAGTTTTGTAGAAGTACTCTCCCATCATGGAGTTTGTGTCTTCTTGGCATGCCATTCTCTTGTGGCTTTAGTCTTGGATCAACCCAATATATAGTTGAGTCTTGGCATTTTGAGGTGTCTGAAATGTGCCAGGTTTCATATTGCAACACTGGGGGCGTGGCTCCTTTGAGCCACCCTTTGAATTAGGAACAAAATTTTTGGTATTTCATGAGTATTGTATTCTTAGAAAAGTAAAAAAAACAACACATGGATAAAAGGGCTCCAATTATACTTTTCTTTTTTAGATATTTTGTGTGACTCATGACACCCATATGGTATATTTTTCAATTTACAAATAGACCGATTTTATAGAAAGAATGGGAAAAAAAAAGTTTACAAATGGATTTGTGTTAGAAATAAATAAACTTCCACCAATTTCAATTGTGGTCAGAAAGGAAAAGTAGGGGAAGTCAAATTGGGTAAATAAAAAATGGCTGACTATGGGCTCCATTTAAGGCTCTTTTATATATGTAGGATACTTTCTACACACAATTACACATTATTATTAACCACAGAAAGAGAAAATTCAATAAAATAATGTAAATTAGATTGTTCAGATTCAAAATTGATAATTATAAATAAAGTATTAAATATGAGTAGATTTGTAAAGTAATTTAAATTAGCTTTTTAATATGAAAAGAGACTATATATTTGAGATATTTCAAAAAGAAAAAGTGGATCATATATTTATAACGAGGGGAATATCAAATTGAATAATAGCCAATTGCCATTAGAAAATATTATTAGTCGAGACATATTCATCATCAATTTATTCATCATCGTATTCATATTAGTTGGTCCTTTGTTGCTCAAACCCTTTCATGGTGGTTTGAAAGGACTCAATTTTATCCATTTATTTCCCAAACACTTGAAATATGGCCCCCTTTATAAGTTCTCCAAATAGTACAAGTCAATCCTAAATCCTTTCACATCGACCTTTTCAGCTCCTTAGCACCCCCAAGTGGTAGGAGGTTTTAAGGGGCATGAAGCCAATGTTCAGAGATGGATTCTTTGGAGGCACAAATACACAAAACAGTGAGGGGAGTTGAACACTCTACCTAGGAGTTAAGACTCCATGTCGAGTATTTTAGGGCGAGGCTTCTGTGACGAAATAAGCAAGTCGAATTCATCTAAAAGCAACCTTCACCAAGTTAAGCAAGTTGAGTTTAATTAATTCCCACTTGCCATTATATAGAGTTGTCCTTAATTTGGTCTCCAACTTCAATTTAGTTTTATAATACTATATACTAATATTTTGTGTTTAATTAATGGCAATTTGAGGTATTAGCTATGTAGAAGCGCTTTATCTTCATCCAATTTCAGTAACTTTCAATTCATCCATAATTTAATTTGTTTCTAAATGAAGACAGAAAAAAATAAAAAATAAAAACCGAAGAGAGAGATGTAAATGTAGAGCATCATTCATTGAATGAATCCTTTTCAAATCCCAATACAGTCGCAGAGGAATCCAAAACAATATTATAGTGTGTAAGTTTATTTATGTATATCATCACGTGTTTCCTTCCGCATCATAGATTTTTCAATTAATATCGACAAAATATATTAAAAGAGAAGAGTTCGTAAACGACAATCAGACCTCAATCCGTTTTTAATTTGTCTATATATACCTCCTATACAATTACATTAACCACAAAAGAATAGATACATTCCAACATTCAACAACATATTCATCTATCTAATCTAAGAAAATGGTATGAAATTATCTAAGGGATATTTTCATCACATGCATGCTAATATATATATATATATATACTTGTATGTATTTTGATGAATGCTGGTTTGTGCTAGGCAACAATTGGAGGAGTCATTTCATTTGGACCGTGGGGAGGTTTAAGTGGCGGCGACAATTGGAGTTACAGGGCAAGCCGTGGCATAACTGAGATAGTCCTCCGAGTAAAAACCAATATCAAGTCCATTGCCTTCAAAGATGCTAGCGGCTTGGTTTCTGGGACATTCGGTGGCATCGGCAACGACCCTAATGACGGGGGTGAGGAAGAAAAGGTGACGTACTAATTATACATTTATAACCAGTGAGGCTAACTCCATATATATATATAGAGCTGATGGATTAGCAAAATATAGGTAACTCGACTTTAGATATTTTACTCTTTTATCTTGTTGTATTTTATGCATTAGTTGTATCGTGTATAGGTTGAAATCCAATGGCCTTCAGAGTATTTCAAATCTGTAAGTGGAACTTATGGAAGCTACGAAGGACAAACAGTGATCACTTCCCTATCGTTCATTACAAATGTCACTACCTATGGGCCTTTTGGAAGTTTTGGTGATTCTGATATCTCCATCCCAATAGCAGATAGCGCCGTGGTTGGATTCCATGGGAGATGTGGTTACTTCCTTAATGCACTCGGTATTTTTGTGATGGCAGTAAGTTCATTCTTTTAACTATATTTTATCACAAGTATACAATATGATATTAATTAGATTTGGACGTTCTTCTTTATTAGAGTTTGAATGAGAGCAGCCAAGACCTTTGTAGTCTAATGGCTGTATACAATATTATATGCTGTAAATTTGTTCGATGCATATTTTTGTTTGTTTCCTAAAAACACTTTTGTGCACTTTCATTCCTATTTTTTTTATTATTTGCAAATACGTCAAATTTGTTCATTAATTATTTCTTTGGGGATTTTCTCAAGTGTTGTGTTAATTTTTTATTAAATTATTGTATAACATTTATTATTTCTTTTAGATTCCCCGTGCAACGCAGATAGAGAATTCTAGTTTTTTAAGAAAAGATTCTAGTCTAGTTATTAATTCACTATATATGGCCAATGGTTCTCGAGCAGGCAGATTCACGAGGGAGCATTTCAGTTGGGCCGTGGGGTGGAAATCCATTCAGTTTTAGAGTGGGAAGTTGGATAAAAGAGAACTGTATATCAAGGAACCAACGTCATCAAGTCCCTCTCTTTTAAAGACGGCAGTGGCCAAGAGTATGGAAAATTTGGCGGCGATGATTCTAACGAAGAAACAACAGTGAGTACGGCTGCCATAGGACTGCAAATCAAATGAAGCATTTTTTTTTTTTTTTTCATTCCTTATTTATCTAATCTAATTACCTAATAATACTATAGTACAATATTCTATAATAATGCAAGTATTACTTATGTGTAGATTAAGATTGATGGGCTAAATGAGCATCTAACCTCCATATCTGTGACATGTGGAAATTATGAAGGGATTGATATGATCACATCTCTATTATTCATAACTAATCTTAACACATATGGACCTTTTGGAACTTCTCCTGGAGCTTCTTTCTCCGTACCAATTGAAGGTTCGGACGTGATTGGATTTCATGGACGAGCAGGCGACCACATTGATGCAATTGGCATCCACGTGAAACATGTAAAGTTTTTTCTGCCTTTTTTTTTAATTTTTAATTTGCAGGGTAGTTAGAGAGAGAGAGAGAATAAGTAATAGTGGTTATTTGTAATGATGCAGAGGGACATAGAAGGAACTATTTCAATAGGTCCGTGGGGAGGCCAGGGTGGGAATCCATGGTGGTATATGACAAATCAAGGTATAAACCAGATAGTCATCAATGTCGGATCAAGCATCAAGTCTATATCTTTTCGGGACACAACTGACTTAGACTCTGGACTATTTGGAGGCAATAACCCTACTGACACTGGTGAAAGCAAAACTGTAAGTATTCTCCGTTATGGTGTGTTAAGTTTTTGATAGAAAATATTTCTAAAGAAAAAAAATAATCCCAGAAACCTTTTTGCTATTTGGATTATCAAAACAACAATTTTAAACTTGGCGAAAATATTATTTAATGAAATTAAAATTTACTTTCATATTTGGAAGAAAAATTTTCTATTGGAAATGATAAGATTTTTCCCCCCTTGTCTTAGGCTTGCCTGCACTAATGACATGCATGGGACAAACAAAGGTAATGATTGCCCCAGTCCCATCTAATTTTTGAATTGAAGCAATAACTTTGTTCAAATTTTTATTCAGTTATAGATCAGTCCTGATACATATTTTCTACTCAAATCAATATATGTTCTTTCTACATATATGTCTACAATTTGAACATATAATCAAAATTATTGGTTAAGAATTTGAACATGAAATAACCTCCAAAAAAAAAAAAGTGGAATTTGAGCATGAAATTAACAATTATTCAAACAAGCAATAGAAAATTAGATTATAGACCCTACAAACAACAAAGCATTTATGATTCATAGATAAACTACTAATTAAATATATACCAATAGTTCACATATTTTTCTTTGCATTATTTGCAGGTTGTTATTAATTGGCCTTCTGAACATCTGATATCCATAAGTGGGACATATGGGAATTTTGTCTCATCATTGTCATTTACCACAAACAAAGCTACTTATGGACCGTTTGGAACCACATCTGGAACTTCTTTCTCCATACCGATAAATAATAATACGGTAGTTGGATTCTATGGAAGGGCTAGTGACTACCTCGACACTATTGGCATCTTTGTTAAACCAGAAACGACAATCTAATAATGTCAACGCGTCAATGTAAGGGTTTATCAGGCTTTTCGGCCTTCTTCTTGTGCCGAGCTGTTGTTCTTTTCGGGCCCCTTTGGGCCACTTGAGCCTATAGTCCATGGGCCTTGAGTCTTGTACTCCTTTTATTATCTTTTTTTTTTTTTTTTTTTAAATGCTTTTATTATCACTTTAATAATAAATGAATTGCCAGTATGTGGTTTTTCAAAAATGTAAAATTTTATTTTCACATGTGGTAGTTTTCGAGGATTTAATCGTAAATGAACTTAGAAAATAATATTAATGATAGAAACATGACAAATAAAATAGAACAAATAAAAAAGAAAATGTTCATAAAGTAAATGGGACGAAGCGATCGAGTATATGTATTTGTTGAACATCATACAGAGCAAAAGGAAATGTTATCTTTCTTTCTTTTTTTTCTTTTTATTTTTTTCAATTTTTTTGAGGGAAAAGGAAATGTTATCTTGTAACTTCACATCAAGTGAAACTAATTAGCAAAAATAATACATCTTACGCATCATTTCAGGATTTTTTTTTTTTTTAAAATTGCATCATTTCAGGATTTATGGATCATTGTATAGAGCAAAAAGCACCAAAATAAAGCAATAGAAGTTTTTGATTTGATAATAGATAAATAAGATGAAGACTATCTCTAGTTGGTCTTGCTTAAGGGCTTCTTTTTTATTGAAGATTGAGATTCTAGGAATTGGAACAACTCTCTTTTTGCCATTGGTGATGAACCGAAAACTTTAGCCGTGTCTCCGAACTGAGGTCGGGTTTTGAAAGGAAACAATTTCATATTTGTAAGTTTTTTGTGAATGACGGTAACGTAAAGACTTCTCCTCATTCATATGGACTTTGCTATAACTAAATTGCTTTGACGTACAAGACCTTTACATTCTAATATTTTCTTCTTCTTCTTTCTACCAACATATGGTAGTTAGTATAAGATTTCAGTCTATGGTTTTGTAGACAATTATGTAAAGAAATGCATAGAATCAACTGATTCATAAGTTTATAGGGTGAACATTGGAGAAAATCTCCACGTAATTATTCCATTAAACATGCTGTGAGATTCCAAGTAAAACCTTGAGGTTCAACATAAAATCATGCTTTATTATATTGTGATAAATTTAAAGAATATATTTATGTTAGTACTGGAATTAAACAAGATATAACACTAAGCTGGAAAAGAAAAATGCGGCAGAAAATGTAACAAATTATTGGATTCGGTCTGTTAATTTGGCAATTAATGACATTTTTTCCAACTTACTTTTGCCAAGCACCAGGCCACTCTGTCCTGGAAACTAGAAATCTTTAGAGCATTAATTTTTTTTTTAATTCTTTTTTCCTTCATTCTATCTCCTATGTCTCTTTCAAATAATTAAGCAATAATAATTGGATACGTCATCCACTAACTCTTTTTTTCTATTTTTCATTTATTATTTTTGCCATGGAAGAAGCAATGTTTCTGTTGGGAATTAAGACAAATTCTCCAATTACGCCAGTAGGACCGTTGTTCAAAGAATTTAATTGAAACAAAGAAAACTAAACACGAAGACAAATTTAACAGACTCACAAAATTTTCTACTATATGAAAAGTCGCTTGCAATCATACAGAATTTTCACTCACCAAACCCATCCTCTAAGTATTATTAAAAAAATATTACAAGTTTTACCGCATCTACCAATTTTTATCCTTTACTTAACCGGCAAAGACTACAAGAAATTCCAAGATACTACGCTACTATTTTTCTTCACAAGACTCCCTGACTTGACCCAAGTAACACTGGAAAAATAACCCTGAACTTTACCACACTTAATTTTCTACCATTTGAATGAACCACAAAGAGTTACAAGAAAACTCTCAAGGTGCTAGACTCACAAATTTTTTCCCAACTCACTTATACCACTTGTGCATAAGAGAAGAAGAAAACATATCTATTTATAGGCTCTGCTGACTTGGAAGACAAGACAATTCCTTCTATGATCTGGATTTCTTTTCCTCCAAGAATTCCTACTTCTTTTCTTTTTAATTTAGGATTATTTTTGACAACATACCCAACAGTTTCTTCATTTCATTTCGTGGTCTTGGACATGCACAAGCACAAGCACAAGCACAACTTTTGCTTCTATGTGTGTGGGTTTGAATTCTAGGGGTATTATTTGGTCCTCTGATCTCGCCAAGAAATTTTGTATGCACAGATCTAGGTTCTGACTCGAGCTAATCTGTCGTCTCTATTTTCTTGTCTGTTTGTTTATTCGTTGATTGATCTTGAATTTTAGTGAGTTAAAGGCTGTAACTTGAAGAGTTTAACATTTGTTAATTCTTGAAATAAAATAATTGTTTAGAATTGGAAATATAAAAGCAAAGTATGGGAATATCTAACAATATTATTCCTTTGTATCAATGACTACAACAAGCAAAGAATTTAAGAAAAGAAAAAATAAATAAATTTACAAACTAATAATGTTTACCGGCCATAACTTTATATTTCCTATTCCTTCCATACCGATGTTAATAGTTACAACGGTAGATTTCATGAGCCATTCTCTGCCAATTAGAAAAAGGGAACAATAGCAAATGAGAAAATAAAGAAATGAAAATGAAAAGAATTAAACATTCAACGTAGAGAACTCCAACAAATATATTGCATGAAAGCAAACGCCTACTGTAAGTTAGGTGGCAATGTGTTATATATCATCATTATTGTATACTTGTAGGATTATTATTTAGTTAAAGACTTAAAGTTGTAGGGTTTCGTTTGGCAGTCAATTATAATAATCCACTATAATGGAGTTTCGTGGCATGTTACGCAACTATAGTAGTGTTTAGAGATCTAGACCGAACAAGCCCGTTCGACTAGAAAAACTGGGAATTGACTGGAAAATCGGCTATCCAAGAACCACACGGAAGACGAGAAAAACACAGTTGAACAAGTGAAAACTAGTTATAAAATCAGAAAAAGCTAGAAATTTTTTAAAAAATGTTTTGGTTCGCAGTATTAAATTTTAACTATTTAATTAGTTAAACTCGATTCGAACCGATTTAATTTCAACCATTGACTCGTTATTTTTTCCGATCTGATGATATATCTGATTCTGTATGCCCCCTCTGAACAGATTTTTTTATGTGTAAATAACTATTTCTTTGACATTGTTTAATTGGGGAACAATCACTTTTAAATAAGTTTGATAGTTGTTCTTACATTGAATTTCCTTTCAATGAAGTTCTGCAATATAGAGAATGGAAAATGATGATAATTTTAGTAATTAGTAATATACATGCCCTTATTAGCACGAGGATTATATAGAAACAACTACAATTAATATGATACATTTCCATTTGTCATATAAAGATGACTGAAAATATAGAGACAATTATCGAGCTTACCAGCATCAAGGAGTATTTAACTCCGAAAAAAATATTTGCTATGAAAAAATAATTTTCACTCTGCATAAAAGATGTATGTAACCTGGCAGAAATGGTAATGCGTCTTTCCCAACTTCTTCCATACGTTAAGCTCATTTGTTTGGAAGTTTTCCATCTATTTATGTTCCTTCAAAACAAAAACTTTGTCATCTTTATGTGATTTGTCTGGTTCACTAAAATCTTTTGTGGTTGTATTGAATTATTCTATAGACTAATTAACAAATCTTGCTTATATTTATTAATATGAAGATTCACATTAATACACGTGTTTCTCTGTAGGTAATTTGAATGAATCCGTTGGATGAAAATACTATGACAAGTGCATCTGATTGGTTAACATTTACTTTTAAATTTTGGTGCCCCATCTCATCAGGATATGTTGACATCATGATGTCAATTTATGGGAGGTTAATTTGGGTACTTTTTTTAATTTACTCATATCTTCTTTATTCTTATTTTTTTAACTCGAGACATAACTATGTTCTCAATTTGCTAAAACGACCAAAATGGATTAGCTCTTGAAGTTTCATTATAGAGTCCGATTTGGATTTGAACTCTTGAATGGAAAGCATTACCTTTTCGATGGAAGAGGAATTCAATTCAAATTTGAACTCTTAAAAAATACAGTTAGACTATAGAGAGGGGTACTCTCCCCACATATGTCGCCCCCTAATTGGGGGAAATCTGGAGGGCCATGTGTGGCCCGCCCGATTTCCCCCAATCAGTGAGGGCCAAGTGTAGGGGGAGAGTATTCCTCTCCCTATAAAATTTCTAAAAAGTAAGCATAAATTGTAAATGATAAAAAGAAAAGATGCATGTTACCTGTGCTAAAAAGTTAGTTTATAATTAAGTTAGGATTATTCATTCATATATATGGGGCAAAAAAAAAAAGGTTTTATTAGAAAAATTAGTCAAGTTTGGAATCAAAATTAGAAAAATTGAAACATGAGCTAATAATCTATTCAACGAGAGAATATCCTGAAGAATATAAGCATTAGGAAGAAAAGCAAATGTCCCATAAAGGTGGATGGTAGGTGCGAGTATCATATTTAATTCTAGCTAGTGTCGATTGACAGATTATATATGTATTACATAGTCTAAGTGGATTTAAATTAGGATATCAATCAAGGTGCAACTGGTCAGACTAGGAAAAAAAAAAGACAAGATTTGCGTAAATACTGAGAAGCTTTAATTTTCATAAAGAAGAGCACACCATAAACCGGTTGCTTATAAATGATGATGCTTTAGCAAAAATGATACCGAGAAGCATACAAAATTGTACATTTGTACCTCTTCTTCTCCTTAAATGGTCTTATGAATCAATATGCAACTAAAAAAGCTCTTGGCTTCGTTTTTTTTTTTCTGGTGTGTGTGTGTGGGGATATATATCAGGCCGAAGATCCTAACCCTAGGCATAGTTTTAGGGGCGCCTCTTTTAAAGCACATAATAAATTAGTACTTCAGATATGGTTATGGCTTATTATTTATTTTTTTAAAGAAAGAGAAGGGGGGCAGGGGGTCAACTGGAGATGTAACAACTAACAAAGCATTTGCTTTAGCTATTAACTAGATTTTTTCACCCGTGCATTGCACGAGTAGAATCATAGTGTATATTCATATCAAAATTGACGTGTGAGTGTGAATATCATTTTATAAATTACAATATACCAGTTGCATTGTATAAAATTATGAATTGATATGCGAATTACAATTTATCATGAAATATTTGTAGTAAAATGCCTGAGTATATAATTCTGGTCTCCTCCAAACTCGTTGGGTAAATTCACACGTCCAACCTATATAAAGTTGTAATAATTAGCAATTAAATAATTAGATATGAAAATTTGACCCATCGATCTATAAACTCGTGGAGACATGCCTCTACTATGATTGACCTTTCACGCCTAATCGGGTCAAAAGAAAGGGTATGATGCAACATTATCTGATCCGTTGTGGGTCCAGGGCGGGTGAGAGTCATGTTGGACCTACATCATAGACTTGTGACCACCGGGCATTTTTTATTTTTAATAAATTTATTTCGAAAAATATGTAGAAATTATTAGAGATGACAATTTGACTAATCGATCATTAAATCCGTAGTAGTTTATTTTTATTTTGTAATTATATTAATTTTATGAAAGAATTTTTCTGTCAAATTGAAAGAATCAAGTTATTATATTAGTTAATGTTGAGAACTTTAATATTCTAAATAAAGGTTTTGTTTTATTCTACGTTTATCAATTAAGAATGCATTGCACATAATATTAATTGAAAGGGGAAAAAAATTCATGAGTCATTTTGTAGGTCATGGTGGCATCCTAACCCCTCCCATGACCCGACTTGTCTTGACCCGCCATGTGAATTTGTAGGTTTGGGGCGGGTTTGGGTGACTTTAAGACTCATGGGGCGGGTTCAGAATATGACTAACCCGCCCTATTGCCATCGTTATAAATAATCATATTACTATAAATTATTGCAACTATAAGTTTAGTTTCTCATTCGTACGTTGTACATAAAGACTAATTTTAAAAAAAATTCAATACGATTGAATAATAAAATATTAGACAAATACACATGATTAGATTTGCATAGAAAAATAATAAATATACAGTTTTAATTTGGTATTTGACGCATTAAATTAATATTTTATTAATACTCTATTAATAGTTACCTGCTTATGTACTCAATTAATACTTTATTACTATATTTCATTCTTAAATCATCTAACTTATTTAATATTGTTAGTTAATAGTTTAATAATATGTATCGGGAGTGCACATATCCGTATTCACTCGATACCCGTTCAGATAAATATTTTCATACTCATGAGAAAGAGAAAGTACTCTCACGACATATCATTTCTATGAGTGAAATTCAAAATTGATAGTTATAATTAAAATGTTAAATAAGGATATATTTGTAAAGAAATGAAAGTTAAAATTTTTAATATAAAGATGACTATATATGTGAGACAACCTAAAAAGGAAAATAAGATCAGATAATCGCAATGGATGGATTATTATTTTTTTTTTTGTAGTTCATTTTCTTCTTGTAGATTTCTTGTCTCTTTGTTTATAAAATTTTTGCTAAAATTCATTATTATCTTCGTCAAATAAAAATATCGATCAATTAGTATTCAACCCGTACGTTACACGGGGAGATAAATTCCCAATGTTTCATATAAAAAAATTCATTATATAAATTGCAAAAAATAATAGATCGGAAGAATATTCACAATAATAATTTAATCAAATGAAATAACAACATAAATTCAGTCGATATTTTGAAGGCTTCACATTTATGGAAAGAAGAATAAAAAATATATTATTTGCATCCTGTATAAGCTAATCGTTGCAACATAAATGATATAGAAACAAAGATTAAAAAAACAGTCACAAAGATTTTCAAGTTAGATCATAGATGTCAAGAAAATAAATTTTAGCCATATATTATTATAAATAAATAAATAGAGATAGTACCAGACAATTAGTTTATAATACGTTCATTTTCGAATAATTCAGTAACGGGAAGAATAATTCTAAAAAATAATAATTCATAAGAAATTGAATAGTTACTCGCCGTTAAATTTACATCGATAGCGGATAATAAAAAATTGTAAAAACTCATAATTATATATAAATACTAAAAAAATAGAAATGAGGAAACAAAAATAAAAGAATATAAAAAACTAATAAACTAATATAAATTATTGAAAACTCGTGATGAATATTCAAATAAGAAAAGTTTAAATTTTAAAACTTGAAAAATAAAACCAATTGAAAATCAACTTGGGCAATAATTGAATCTAAATTATTGTGTAACATCATGATAAGGTTAGTAAAAGAGCGGGAAAATTACAATTGAGAATCTAAATCCAATTGAAAATTATTGTATTATATATTATATGATGTGTACACTGAAAATATCTACACTTTTTTAATGTTCTTTCAACAATGGAGGAACCTTTAAGTGATGATGTGGTGATGTACATAATACATGCACCTTTCAATCAGTCGGAAAAACTTATAATAAAAGGGGTATGTCGAATATATTTTTTTGTATGGTTATGAAAATTTTTATCTAAATGGGTATCGAGTGAATACGAGTATGTACATTACATGTCTGATACATATTATTAGACAGTTAACTAATAATATTAAATAAGTTAAATGATTTAAAAGTAAAATATAATAAAGTATTAATCGAGATCGGAAGAGCA
>CAVNYN010249409.1:0-10020 GCA_963692815.1 Nyctanthes arbor-tristis
TAGGCGTCTCACATATAAAATTAGGAAAAGAAAATAAAAGATATTTCATTGATAATGTATGTACTAAACAAAGAAAATTGAGATCAAAATTTGTTGCTTAATTGAATCCAACATTATGAGTCTCTATTATAGAATTTGACTATTTACTGTGTGCAACCTACATTAAGATTAAAGACTTGCTAGTTGAATCTCAAACTAGCATTACATAATGCATCTATGTCCTACAATTTACAGTTGGATAAATGAAATTCAAGACCATTAAGAAATGCCACCTAATGGAAAGGTTATAGGACATGTAATCTTTAGCAATCTAAATATTAAGGAATATGTACAAATATCTATTCAACCTATAGAAAAATAACCAAATATTTATTGGTTTATATATGTCTAAAAAAATAACTATTGTATTTACTGTTTGAAATAACAAAAGTCGGAAATAGTTTATAGAACATACGGCCATGGAGAATCTTATTTTCTCTTGCCAACTAAACTTTTTTTTTAACAAATCAATTAATTCTTTAGAAGATTTTTTAACATTCACCCTCATGTCACAAAAACTGGCGCACAAACCATATCAAAAAATTGAATCTCCAACTATTGAAATATCATATTTAATAGAACTCGTATGCCATATAAATTGAAAGTCTAGTAATTAGTTCTATAAAACTTACATTATAAATAAACACTGTAGCAAAATGTCAATAATCTATACACCTATTTTAATAAACATATATGAACAATTGTCATGGTAAATCTTCAAATACTCCCCCGTAAAACTTATACAAAAAAAAAAAAAATTAACTTATATTTGAGAAACTTGTAGATAATATTCAACCATTTTTAGTTATCTGTATGTTTTCTCTTTTTATCGACTTACAAAAATCATTCTAATTTGACAAATATTCAAAGTAATAATATAAATATCTAGGTTTTACAATTTAATGTTCTTCAAAAGTATATATATAACTTCACCAAGTCTAGAACATTAACATCAATTTCTTCTCCATTGTATTTTTTAACACCTATGTCAGTAGTATTTAGATTTGTAACACTCGTGCAATGACCAGAATGAACCACCAACAAATTTGAATTGAAATATAACAACAATTGTAGAGTGATAATGAAATTAAGATGCACACATACAATACCTAAAGTTCGCAACTTCATTTGAGTACTACTACTAAAATATGTGACTTATTTCAACTAATAAAAATGTTACAGATGTCTTTAAATACAATATTCGTAGTAGTAGAATTGTTTTTGTAACATCGCGGATGGTCGACGATGATGGCATAATTACTCGAATTACATTGGAAGACCTTGAGATCTCGCTTAAATGACAATCAAAGGAAAAGTGTGATTCTTGATTGAAGAAAATCAAAGTACGATGATGAAATTACAAGATGACAGAGAGTATAGGGACTTCTCGAGTAATAAACGAGCGAACCTCATTTAACCAAGTAACCTCCTTAGTTGCATGATCAAAATTGCACCAAGTGTCATGGCATGATTGGCGGAACTCAAATATGATTCAAAAACAATTTAATTCTACCTGTTATATAAAAGGCAAAGGGGTCCTCAATCTTCCCCAACCAACCACGTGGACCTTCTCTCTCTCTCTCTCTCTCAAGCTCTCAAACTCGTCCAACCTCGGGAATGGTGGAGAAACACTTATGAAAACCCACCAAAACATCACTCTTATACTCGGAAAAAGCTCTTAACCATATATAGATAGGTTCTAACTTTAAAAATGGCCTTGATTGGGAATAGCAAGACTTTAAAGGCACTTTTGTATAATTGAATTATTCGAGCCATCTTGGAGGAATCAAAAGATGAGTAACGCATATCTTTGGCCTTTTCATTGGATCTATCTCTTGGCTCTCTCTCTCTCTCTCTCTCTCTCTCTCTTGTTTGGAACCCGCTCCTTTTTTATATTGTATTTGGCCTTTGATGATTGACGGTGCACTATTACTTTGGATAAACAATTGTTCCTTACTTTTGGGCATCACTAGTGGCGCTATCTACCCGTTTTGCTTTGTATTTGTATTGCTTTGTGGCATTATGGCCTTGGTATATGGTTTTGGCCATTTTGAATTGTTATTGAATCGTATAGATCGGAAGAGCAGCGGTTAAACTAGTGATGTGTCTGAACTTTGTATCTTTGTATCTTTGTCAATTTGTGACCTTTCTTATATTGTTTTGCATGGGCCAATACATGTTATTATTCACTGAGTATTTTGTACTCACTCTCCATCTTTTACAATATTGTGGGTATTGAATTTAAAGCTATGTGGCTTGATCATCCCCAGGGTGGAGAAGATACATGTATGTGATCGAGATTTCGGTATATGGCCGAGGTCTCGTTGTGGGTGGCCACGATATTCATCCTAAAATGATATTACGTATAAAAGTGTTTAAATTGTTTTTGTAGAGTTTCCCCTCGATTTTGAATGGAGATATGTAGATATATATATATATATATAAACTTTTGCTACTGATATTTCGAGATAATATGTTGATAAAATTGGGAGCGTGACAATTTTATTCAAATTGTTATCAATAATTTGTATGAACATTCTTAGACAAGAACGCAAAACCTATTTCGCATAATAGAAAATTTTAGAGGCTAGTGTTTGGGGCTAATTTTTTATTCGAAGAAGCAAATCAAATAGGTTAGATTTAGGAAATTATATTTGATTATGACCCCTTGTACGTGATAGGTTCGATGTAGCGTAAACATGAACTCAACCATAGTTTTCAGTATTGATTCAGTCATTGACCCATTGACTGTATAGGATTAATGGGTTTCTAATTCAACTGGTGGGTCATTACTAACTTGGTTGACAATTCAAGAATATTTAGTTAATGATAATATTTTTTTAAATGAGAACAAAGATATATAAATGAAAATTGTAAACAAAAAAATTAATAAAAGAGTTGGCACAATAATTTAAAAGGTACTTCTTACTACTTGACGTGTACGTCATGAGTTAAATGCTTCACTGTTAGATTTGTGATAATAATTTTATGAAAAGTGACAACAGGACGGGCCTTGTATAGGTTTTGATTTAGGAAATTAACTTTGATTGTAATTTCTTGTACGTGATAGAGTCGTTGTAGCATAAACATGAACTCAATACTCCAACCTTTGGTGGAAACACCTTTTTTCTTTGAATAATTGATGACTGCTCAAGAAAAGTTTGGATTTTCTTACTTAAAAATAAATATGATACTTTCCAAAAGTTTGAAGAATGGAAAACTTTAGTTGAAAATCAATTTGAAAAGAAAATAAAGTGTTTAAGAACAGATAATGGTCTGGAGTTTTGTAATAAACCTTTGGATGATTTTTTCAAACTAAGTGGTATTAAAAGACATAAAACAGTCCCACACACCCCTCAGCAGAATGGTGTTGCTGAGAGGAATAGGATTCTCCTAGAGAGATTCAGGTGTATGCTTAAGTCTTCTCGGCTTTCTAAGTCATTTTGGGGTAAAGCTTTAACAACTACTTGTTTCTTAATCAATAGATCTCCTTCACCTGCTTTAGTTGTGCTACTTTCTCTCACATTATGGGTGATAAACTTAAATCTAGAACTCAAACATGTGTATTTTTGGGATATTCTGAAGGTGTTAAAGTATATAGATTTTGGGTGAGAGATTATCCTGGAGTTAAGATTGTTACTAGCAGAGATGTTATCTTTTATGATATTGATTTTCCATATATTTCTGACAAAGCTTCTGCAGGTTTTGACCCTAAAGGGCCAGATTTGTTTCAACAAGATACTTTCATTAGTCTTGACATTGGTGATAATCAAAACACATCAAATGAGGTGGAGATTCCACCTAATAGTTCTGAAACTCAAGAAGAACAGCATACTCTTGATGATGTTTAGGATCAAAATGAACAGGATGAAACTCCTACTTCTTTACCTGATTATATGTTAGTTAGATATAGGGAAAAAAGTTTCTAAGCCTTCTGTGAGATTAAATGATTTTGATTATGCTGTCTTGTCTTGTAATCTATTTGAAGAACTGTCTGAGTGTGAACCAAATACATTTAATGAAGATGTGTCTGGTAAATATGCTAAGTCTTAATGGATTGCTATGAATGATGAAATGTCTTCTTTGTATAAAATAAAACCTAGGTGCTTGTTTCTAGACCTACTAATAAGTCTATTGTTGACTGTAGATGGATTTATAAAGTTAAGGAGGGTGATGAGCCTAATATTGTTAAATTTAAAGCTAGATTAGTTGCTAAAGGTTCACTCAAAAGCATGGGACTGATTAAAATGAAATTTTTTCTCCTCTGGTTAAATATGTCACTTTGAGAATTATGTTTCCGCTTGCTGCACATTTTGATTGGGAAACCGAACAGTTGGATCTAAAAACTGCTTTCTTTCATGGTGACTTAGATGAAAATTTTCTTTATGTCCCAACCCCCTGGTTTTATTGATTGTAACAATCCTAACCATGTGTGTCTATTGAAAAAGTCTCTGTATGGCTTAAAACAAGCCCCCAGACAGTGGAATAAGAGACTTGATGCCTATGTGAAAAAGTTGGATTTTTGTAGAAATGCATATGATAGTTTTCTTTATTTTAAATTCAAGAATAATGATGCATGAGATCAACCCAGAAAAGCCAATTACCCGGTTGTGATTTGAAAATCCCTAACGACCCACGAGATTCTTGACTCGAAAATGATTGGTATATTAAGCCAACCACCCTCCGAAGATGCAGAACCCAGAACCGATAGCGGTGTGAACGCCACAAAGAGTTAATCACGCTCTTTGATAAGTTTGGATCGTTTGAAATTCGAACGAAGCAATTGAGAGAAAAATTTCCTCACAAATAATGATAAACTCATAAGAATGTTGATTAAAAAGTTTACAATGTAATCGGCTCGTTAATATAGCCTGTAGGAACCCTAATAGCCTTCGGAAACAAGAAAAACCAAGAAAAGAAATAAAATTAAAAGAAAAAATATAGAATCCGCATCCAAATTCCGTCTAAATGGCCTGTGTGGGCGCATCCGGGACGCAGGGCACCTGCTCCCATCTTTCTGCTCTAGATCGGCAAAATTTTGCCTACTGTGCGGCCATAAGAAAAACATGCCGTGCGGCCACATGGTTTTCTACTACTATCCATTTCTGTAGTTCTGGCCCTGAGAGTTATCACTTAGCCCAGTTTAGTCCCTGACCTCCAGATTCTTTGCAGCCTCGGTCCAGACTTGAATTAAGTTCACCTCCCTTGATTCTCCTTTGCTCAAGTCATGCTCTAATCCTTTCGAACCCATTGGATAGCTATGATGCCCCAAATCTTAGACTAATCCCACCACAATATCTTTGATTTTATTAGCTCTTACTCTTGTAATTGGTCCAACGGGTACATAAAGTGCATCTATTTGAGTGCTCCCGCTTTGGCTCGTATCATCCCCTCTTTTTTCAGAAAGACTCATCCATGAATCACCACCTGCATCAAACAGAACAAGATCACTAACATTGAAAGTAGCAGAAACATTATACTCACCAAGAAGATCCAATCTATATGCGTTATCATTAATCTTCGCGATGCCTTGGAACGGTCTGTCTCCTCTGGATTGTAACTTGGAATGCCTTTTCTTAGAAAATCTTTCCTTCCTCAGGTGAAGCCAAATCCAATCACCGGGTTCAAATGTCACCTTTATCTTGCCTTTGTTTGCTCTAGAAGCATATTGTTCATTTCGTTTCTCAACTTGTGATTTCACCTTCTCATGAAGTGATTTTACTAGCTCTGTCTTTCTTTTACCATCTAAGCTAGCCCTTTCATCCACAGGTAGCGGGATCAAATCCAATGGAGTCAAAGGGTTAAATCCATAACAATCTCAAAGGGTGAGAATGCAGTAGAAAAATGAACGACATGGTTATATGCAAATTCAACAAAAGGCAAACACTCCTCCCAACTTTTCAAGTTCTTCTTGACAATAGTGCGTAATAATTGAGTCAAAGTCCTATTCACTACCTTGGTCTGACCATCGGTTTGTGGGTGACAAGTAGTAGAGAATAACATCTTGGTTCCTAACTTACCCCACAAAATCTTCTAAAAATAGCTAAGGAACTTCACATCCCTATTTGAAACTATGCTCTTTGGAATCCTATGAAGCCGCACTATTTCTCTAAAGAAAAGATTCACTATATGTGTAGCATCATCAGTTTTGTGACAAGTAATAAAATGAGCCATTTTACTAAACCTATCAACTACCACAGATATTGAATCTTTACCACTTTCAGCACTAGGTAAACCCAGAAAAAATCTATAGATATATCTACCCACAGTTCATTAGGCACCGGTAAAGGCGTGTATAACAACCCTTAAGGTAACACCCTCGACTCAGCCTTTTTAAACGTTATGCAATTTCCACAAATTCTCTCTACATCTCGTTCCATTTTAGGCCAGTAAAAGTGTTCTTGGAGTACATCTAAGGTCTTTTGAATGCCAAAATGACCCATCAATCCCCCACCATGGGCCTTCCTGACTAACAACTTCCGCATAGAACTAATGGGTACACATAATTTATTCTCTTTAGACAAATTACCCTCTAGTCTATAAAACTTGTTAATTGCCCCCTTTTCACAAGACACAAAAATACTAGAGAAATCAGGATCAGTCACATACAAGTCCTTCACATATTAAAATCCCAACAACCTAGCATTTAATGTAGAGATTAGAGCGTACCTTCTTGAAATAGCATCAGCTACCACCTTTTCCTTTCCTTGCTTGTATTTTATCACATAAGGAAAGGTTTCGATAAATTCCATCATTTTAGCATGATGCTTGTTCAACTTACCTTGCCTCTTTAGATGTTTCAAGAATTCTTGATCGGTGTGAATCACAAATTCTTTTGGCCACAGATAATGCTGCCAGGTTTCCAAAGCCCTCACTAGTGCATACAGCTTCGTGTCATATGTTGGATAATTAAGTGTCGCACCGTTGAGCTTTTCACTACAGAATGCGATCGACTTCCTTTCTTGCATCAAAACAGCACCCACACCTATTCCCGACGCATCACATTCAATTTCAAAAGTTTTTAAAAAATCTGGCAAAGCTAAAACAGGAGCATAACACAACTTTTCTTTTATAGTTTGGAACACAAAGTCTTGTTCACTACCCCATTCAAATCCTACAGATTTCTTGATTATCTCAGTTAATGGTGCTGCTAGCGTACTAAAATCCTTAACGAACCTGTAGTAAAACTAGCAAGTTCATGAAAGCTCCTAACTTCGGTTATGCTCTTGGCGGTTGGTCAATCTTTAACCCCCTTGATTTTATCCTTGTCAACTTCTATCCCATTAGCACTAACTACATAACCAAGAAATATAATTTTGTCCAAGCAAAAATGGCTTTTACCAGGATTAGCATACAACCCTTCTTTTCTTAGAACCTCAAACACGTTTCTAAGATGTTTCACATGATTGTCTAAATCCCGACTGTAAATCAGAATATCATCAAAATACACCACTACAAATTTCCCAATGAAAACACGTAAAACATGATTCATTAAATGTATAAATGTGCTAGGTGCATTTGTAAGACCAAACGGCATAACTAACCACTCATGCAAGCCATATTTAGTCTTAAAAGCCGTTTTCCATTCATCTCCTTATTTCATGTGAATTTGATGATAGCCAGTTTTTAAATCAATTTTGCTAAAAATCTTAGCACCATAAAGTTCATCAAACGTATCATCTAGCCTAGGAATTGGATGATGATACTTTACCTTGATGTTGTTTATAGCTCGACAATCTATACACATCCTCCAAGTCCCATCCTTCTTAGGAACAAGCAAAACTGGGACTGCACAAGGGATCATGCTTTCCCTAACATAGCCCTTACTCATGAGTTCCTCCACTTGCCGTTGCAACTCCTTTGTCTCCTCCGGATTGCTTTGGTAAGTGAGTCGGTTCGGAATCACGGCAACAGGAACAAAGTCAATTTGGTGCCCGATTCACCTAATTGGTGGCAATCTACTTGGTAGCTCCTCTGGTAAAATATCTTCAAACTCATGCAAAAGAGAAATAACGGCAGAAGGGAGGAAAGAGTTAGAATCATCAAGTACAAGGCATGACTCCTTATACACCAACAAAATAAGTTGTTGGTTCTCTGAGAGAGCCTTCAATATCTCACTCTTTTTTACATAGAAACACTTTTTTTTCTTACCCTCTCGACTCTTTTCACTCAGCTCTCATTTTGCTTTTTCATTGCCACTCATTTTTTTCCCTTAAACTCTTTCTTTCTTTCTCTCCCATTTTTCCACTCGCTTTTAAGGTCTCATTTTCTTTTCCTTTCTCTCTTATTTTTCTCTCTTTCTCCTCAGCCTCACCTTTTAATTTCATTTGATTTGCAAAGACTTGCTGTGGAGTCAAAGAAGCAAGTGTAACTAGTTTTCCATCCACTTTGAAACTGTACTAGTTTTTGTACCCATCATGCATCGCCCTTCTGTCATATTGCCAAGGTCTTCACAGCAAAATATGGGTGGCTTGCATAGGAACCACATCACACAAGACCTTATCCAAATACGTCCCTATGGAGAAAGTCACCAACACCTGCTTATTCACCCTGACTTCTCTTGATTTGTTAAGTCATTGCAACTTATACGGTTTAGGGTGTTTAATTACAGGTAACCCAAGCTTCTCCACAAACAGAACGATATTGACATTGGTACAACTTTCCCCATCAATAATCATACTACAAGGTGTACCACTGACCCAACATCTTGTATGAAATATGTTCTCCCTCCGTAGCTCATTATCATCCACTTTAACTTGTATGTTTAGGGCTCACCTAGAAACTAAAGTCTCTGGCACTGGCATCAACCCAATAGCCTTGGGATCTTCACTAGACTCATCATCTTCATAACAAGGCTCCTCCTCTTCCTCTCCTTCGGTCTCAACTTCTCTATCCTTTCTCATTAACTAGTATGCCTATTAGGACACTCTGTTGCCATGTGCCCAAAACCTTGGCACTTAAAGCATATTGTATCCCTATTCCTAGGAGGTTGAACTTCCACTTTAGCCTTCTTCTTGTTATCCATCACTTGATTCCCCTTCGGTGGCTCATTCTTTCCCCTCCAAGTGGGCTTGTTATTACCCTTATTGTTTTCTCCCCACCTAGGCTTCCAAGCTCCACTAGACCCAATGGATGGTTTTAAAGATGCCCTCCTTTTCAACTGGTTCTCCACCTTCACAGCTTTATGGACTAACTCATCTATATCTACGTAATGTTGAAGGTCTATTATATTGGCTATCTCCCTATTTAATCCACTCAAGAAACGCGCCATAGTAGTCTCATTGTCCTCCACTACATTCGCCCTAGCCATGGCTACTTCCATTTCTTTGTAGTAGTCCTCCACACTCGTTGACCCCTGAGTTAGATTTTGAAGCCGTTGGTAAAGTTCCCTGTAATAATGGGTAGGGACAAACCTCTTTTGCATAATGGCTTTCAATTCCCTCCACAATTCTACAGGGTCCTTATAATTTTGCCTTCTACTACTAGCCAACATATCCCACCAACTCAATGCATAATCAGTGAATTCTATAACTATCAATTTCAACTTTTTCAACTCTGAAAAGTAGTGATAATCAAACACTAGTTCTACCCTTTTTTCCCATTCAAGGTAAGCTTCAGGATCACTTTTACCTTGAAATTGAGGTATTTTAATTTTGACATTCCCAACATTACCATCTTCTCCATTTCGCTTCCTACGACACCTCTCTCCTGCCGATTATCCCAATGACCTCTCATAGCTCACTCATTCTCCCAATTGATTTCATCTCCTATATCACCTAATTCTAATTCATTACCTTCCACCATCATGTTCACTCGTTGCCTCCTCGGCCCATTATTATTGCCTCTTTGTGGTGGAACCCGAGCAACTTCCAACCCAGCCATCCTATTCTGATTCTCGCCATTTGTACTTGTAGGTCTCGCCTCAACTCATCCACCATCTCCCTAACCATAGCGCTCAACTCATCAAGTTGTGCAGTGTTG
>CAVNYN010249410.1:0-29243 GCA_963692815.1 Nyctanthes arbor-tristis
TATGAAAAGCTGATAGCTCCCTTATGGAGCTCAAAATCTGACCTGGCATCCAAAGTGTTAACTCCACACCAGTAAGACAAATTCCCCCTATTTTACCTGGGCCCGCAAATCCCCTCCAATTTTACCAGGACCAACCACCAAAATAATTCAATCTGATAACCCCACCCCCGACCAAAAAACCCCCAACGTCACAGACCCCCGACCTCGGTCCTGTCGCTCTCTCTGTATCCCTATCCGTCGCCTGTCTCCACACCCTTGGTGGCCAGCGAAGCTGATCAAGGCAGTCAGAGAAGGTGACCCAGCCAGCCTAGCCAACCCCAAGTGAAAATATCAGTTAAAACCCCCTCTAATCGAACTGCCAGTTGCCGATAATAGCTCCTCCGCGGACAGATGGCCCGCGAACATACTCCGACGACGGCGTAGGCCACCTGCACCCTCATATTGTGACGAAAATTCATGTGAATGAGGTGATGTAATAAGTAGTAAAGGCCTTTGCTTCTGTGGTCTGTTTTTTTTTTTTTGGGTAAAAATTCCATGAGAAGAATATGCTTAAGCAAACCATTAAGCTCATCCAACAATTTCATGTTTTCGTACATTGGGTTATAGTGCCGCCCCATTGCTTATTTCTGATCAGTTCCTTCCCCTACTGCTGCCGAAAGGAGCCTAGGGCGGTGCCGACAGCCACGACCTTGGGGACGATTTTGATTTCCCCTCCATTTGCCAGTAGAAGGCTCTGCCTTTTTTAAGGTAAAGTTGTGGTATATTTACTGATTGAATTACATTGTGCGAAAATTGACTCAACTGTAATTGAACCTCTTAGCCATGGACGTAGTTGAGCCGGTTGGCCATGCACGTCAATAAGTATAAAAGGTAGAAATGAAATCAGAACCTTTAACATAATTTCTACTACCTAAACTGATTATTAAACGATGTAGTAAAATGGAAGGGTGAGAAAGATTGGACCTGTTTCCGGATAAAATTGGAACTTTCAGCCTATATAATGACAAATTAATTATATGTACAAAGTTAATCAATAAGGTATTAATTGGCCCAGCACACTTACGATTATCAATATTGTAATTAAAGGTCAACAATTGCGAGAAACATTGATGGACAGTAATTTGCCACTAATTTTTTGAAAGTTTCATATTCAACCTCAAAGGTTATATAATAATCAATCATTAGTACATAACAATTTTTTCTTAATTGATAAACTATTAAATATAGAATTGAGTTTCATGCCTTTTGCATGATCATGAATCTTTGTTTTTCTCTTATTGGCGTCATGGTAAATGCAATTGTTCTAAGTGCAACCTTTGGTATTCCAAATCACTATGGGGTAACTTTTTATTTTTGAGTTTAACTATTATTCTTATATTGCAAATGATGGTAATTAATATAATTAAATGAATTACAATGAAGCATTATATTAAAAATGAGCAACAAGAAGTGAAATGTGGACGCAATGTGCCTCCATTGTCTTCAATTATATATGCTTCAATTTCTCATTTCATTTTGTGTAGTCTTTCTCCCTTTGATTTTAATATTGGATCTTAGAGAAATCCAACTTTTATTTGTTGTTCTCAATCAACAGGAGCAAATAAGATGAAGAGAAGTCTCTCTATCCACTAATATATGTGTTAATTGTATAATCTTGTCTCTACTAAAAGAAGTATTTGTAAATTGTAACATATAGTGTTCAACAATAGAATTCACTTGGGGGTTTTGCCTTTTTGGGCAATGTTGGTTGTTAGTTTCTTAGAAGTAGTCATAATTTGATACTTTGTTATATATGTGGGGAAAATGTTGCCTATAGGTTTGTTGTTGGAAATTAGTGATAATCACAAATTGATATCTTACCACGCTACATATTAGCAAATTGCGAAAGAATACCATCCTGACACTATATTCTTGAATTTGCTGTAGAGCAAGGTCTTCAACTTACTAACGAATCTCCTAGTTGCATGGGATTGAAACCTAGCAAAGATCAACCTGCAGGAATCTTTGGTAAAAGATTCGTATAGGTTACTAATATTATGGACCATTTGTTTACAATAGTATTGTGCTCTTGTTATCATGCAATTTCTGGTGCTCGGTAATTAATAACTCTTGTGCTATTATTTACAGATACATATCTGGATGTTGCCCAGGACCACGGACGTGGGGATTATTTTGGACAGTTTTAGGCGTGATAGGATCAATCTGTTATTGTATAGGGTCAATGATAATTGTGCAAGTGATAGGAATGTATTTTGATTTGCTATGCCATGCTGTAATATATCCATTATTGCAACGATGAAAGCTTAAATGACTATAACATTTTGTTAGGTTTAACACACCGACATTGTAGGGGAAATGCTGTCGAAATTTCTCGAACAAAACCCAAACCGTGTTTCCCAGGGACATACACGTAAACTCATGGTTGTGAGGTTGGAGAAAAAGTGATAAGAAAGTACAAACTAAACAAACTATATTTCCCATTCACATACAAAATAACCGGGATTGTCACAAATGCACATGTAGACGATGTTAAACCTAAAAATTGAAATCCACACTACAAACCACAATATCGCCGTGGTACATCTGACTAGAATACATCCGTGAAACACTAAAGGCCAAACAAACAAATAGTCAGAATGTTGAAAATATTACACAGAAACAGTTGTAACTTCTACGTGAATACATGGTCGTTAATTTGTACTCGGTCGGACTGTGATCGACACCTCAACTTTTTGGGCGTTTGAAACATGTGCACATGTGTCCAAGAGGCGAGCCAACTCATCAACGGTTACATTCGTTGCATTATCTCGAGGTTCTGGTGTATCATTGGTGGCACCGTTATCACTTTGCATCTATGCCAACTCGTCTTCCAATAATTCATCAAACCATTTGAAGTAACGACAATTACAAGCGCACTTGAAAAATAGCCTACCTCTATTGTCCCCGTTCTTTAGACATTCCAATAGTCGAAGGTATGCTTTCTCACAAATGCATAATCATAGTTGTGGGCAATCCTGTATATAGTAGTAGGGATGACAAATTTAACCTGAAAACCCGAATCCGATGGGGACCCGCCCCCCGCCCCAATTGGGAACAGGGTGGGGACGGGGCACAAAGTTGTGCACCGAACCGCTAACGGGGCGGGGACGGGTTTTGGTTCCCCCGCCCCGACCCCGCCCCAAAACAAGATTTTTTCATTTTTGTTTTTTAAAAAAAACTTTGTATAATATCATTAGGTCTCAATAAATTATTATTTGTATGAAAATTACTTAATTATTATTAATTTATTAGGTCTCAAACATTATTATTTTAAGAGTCAATTGACACTTTTTTATGCACATTATATCCTGGCTTCATTTTACTTCACTTTCGATGTGGGATTTCATTTGCCTTTACACTACATCAAAATTTGTTTGCTTAAAATTTGACTACGTGTGCCTTGATAATAGGTATTCATTTCTCGCTTCAGACAGACCTTTAATTACATCAATAAATACATACTCAGTATGCACAAAAAAATTAATGATACATGCTCCAAATACCAGGTTCTACTACCACTAATCTGTTAGACTAGTAAATTAATGTCCAAATTTGGACCATAACTTAATGGATATTTCTTTCTATAATAATAAAAATAATAATAATTCCACTCAAAATAATACTAGTAGTATCTGTTATTATTAATTTTTTTGATACAATTGGGGATCTTCAGAGAGGGAAGCATAGACTCGAACTCAGAACCTTGTCTTGGTAAAGGCTACTCTTTATCACTTGAGCTGTCACCCTTGTTAATAATAACAAAAATTTGTTATTAATAATTTAAAAATATATTATTATTAGTCCTATAATAATAAAATACTTGAAAGGGGACATTCATATATAAAGCATCATTTTTCCTGTTAATATTCTACAAAAGAATATGGAATTTGAACATAAAATACTTTTTTTTCTTTTTTGGAAATAGAACATAAAATACTTGATATAATACCTTTTCAGAATATTACGTGCAAAGTTTGTATCTAGACATAATCAGTCCTTAAATTTTACACTATATACAAGTAAGTCCTTGGGGATAGTTAATGTTCTTTTATGTGTGTCATTAGACACTATCATTGGTTAAGTGATTAGCTTACAACAGCCATGTTCTATACATTAACATACTCTGTAATCTTTCGGGATTCAATTCAATACAGAAGATGATTGCTTTCACTCTCTCTTGTTTTTCATTTCACCATAATACAAATTATTCAAAAACTTTTATTTCAAGTCTGAAATCTCACATAAATATAAACAATGCATATTAATTCGATTTTTAATGTTTAATTTGTGTCCCAAAATCAAGAATGTACAAAGGAAAGATTGGCCTTGCAGTTAACATAATGAATAATGCATGGTACATTGTTTCTCGTCCACAAATGTTGCTTATTTAAATCCAGCATATTCTGAATACAAAGGGCAATTACTTGACAGTCCATAGATAAATCTCATTAGTTTACGTAACTAATACTCCATTCAGTTAATCAGTCTACAAGTTCAAATTTTTAACCACACAATTTAACCAACATTACTGTACTATTTGGATAAATATGTTGGAGTAACCAGTTGACAGTATACTCCATTCAGTTAATCAGTCTACAAGTTCAAATTCTTTACCACACAATTTAACTAACATTGCTGTACTATTTGGAGAAATATGTTGGAGCAACCAATTGACAGTATATTGAACATTCATGAAGACTCAAACGCACAAGAGACTTGAGGCAGTATGCACCGAGACAAAGCAACGTTGACAACAATTTAACTAAACACCAATTCGGACAATTTAACCAAACACCAATTCGGACAGATGAAGAGGCAGTATGTAACTTATTGCAAGGCAAAATTAACAAAATATTACCTAACCAAGAATTTGGGCAGAAGGGCTTGCTTTAATGTCGGTTCCGGCCACAAATCTGCTGAGGGAA
Organism: Nyctanthes arbor-tristis; assembly: GCA_963692815.1. Lineage (NCBI taxonomy): Eukaryota > Viridiplantae > Streptophyta > Magnoliopsida > Lamiales > Oleaceae > Nyctanthes > Nyctanthes arbor-tristis. The sequence continues at coordinate 4,965 of CAVNYN010249410.1, forward strand.
AGATACACTTACATTAGAATTCTTAAAGACAAATTAGGTCAACAAAATACAAGAAAAGGAAGGGAAAATTATCTGGATCGAAGCGCGGAGTCGTGTTCTCAGCAGTCGGCCGTGGCGTCGAGCATGTTCTTGTTGCAAGAGATAACGCCGGTGCTCCAGAACAAAATGAGGACGCCCGCAGATGTCCGTAGAGCAGCATCGCCGGCCTTTGACATTGAGATCTGGTGGTCAGGGTGGGAGGACAGTGGAACTCGCGACAGCAAGACAGAAAGGGGGTGGACTGAATTCTTGTGGTGGGGGTGGGTTCTGAAATCTGGGGATGGGGGTTATACATTACTACATATTCAATTTTTTGGGTAGGCCCCGGTCTCAGAGGTGGAGGGAAATGGGGGTGCTGTTGTGGCGTGGGTCCTTGTCCACCTGGCTTTCTAGCTCAAATTTTGAGCTCCATAAGAGAGCTTTTAGCTTTTCATAGAAAAATCGGGTCTAGGAATGACAATGTGCCATGCCGGGTCGGGATTGGTATGCTAGAACCGTTACCCTATCTATCAAAATTTTTTTTGTCCTATTTCTGTACTCATCCCCACTTAAATCACGTACAGGTCGGGGCAGGTAATTACCAATTTGTTGGCCCATTTTAAATATTTATATATTTTCATTTTCATTTTTTACTTAATGAATAGTATTTTAAACACGTGTGATGTCCCCAAGATGGAATAATAAATTGCAATTGAAATTACTAAGTTTTCTTGATAAGTTTCATTATCTTTTTACTTCTCAAACCATTAGAATTTTTTGTAAATATTTTTATATTTGACAAAGAAACGATTAAACAGGCTAAATACAGGTAAAAAATATGATAACATTTCCCGTCCCATTCTCAAGTCCAACCGATTTTCTTTATTTCATCCACAACCTAATTACCCATTTAGTCGGGTATTCTCCATAGGGTCAGGTACCATCGGGTATCTAGTCTAACGGGTTTTGTAACTATCTCTAATGAGTTCACTTAATAGCCTTCCATGTCAAATAGAATATAATAACTATGAGTTAACAATAAAATAATCGAAATATTGTAGTTTAATGTGTCTAACCATACATTACTTGATATTTCCTACAATTTGATTTGATATCTTCCCGTACAACGCACTAGTGAGAGTCTAATAATAATTTGACGGAAACCATCCACCAACAAACAACTAAATAAAAATGTGACTCGGGAAAAAATATATACATATACACTATGTTTGGCAACCAATTAAAAATGTCTTGAATTTATCAACCAATTTAAATTTCAACTTTTGAAAACATGACAGCACCACATTTAACTATATATTTGATGTGATGTGAACTCTAATATTATTTTAATCATTACCTCTACATGACACAATCAAATCTTGACACGTATGCAAAATTTAAATTTTAAATTCATTCATAAACCCACATTTTTTTAAATCCTTACCTCTATCGTCCTTCATGGCTGCCAGACTATTTCACTTTATAATGATATTTACACTGCTCTTGCAACTAAAAGAAACTTATCTTCAGAAGTTAATTGCCTTGCCATGGACAAAACCTTTTTAAGTGAAGCTCAGCAGAAAAGAACGCTCCAAAACATCAAAACCCAAAATTGAGCTCTAACTCTGCATCATCATACCATGAAACCAACACAATGAAAGGCAAATACAAGCAATGAATGCTAAAATTAATTCACAAACATAAACAGTAACAAATACATTCTTTCTTTCTTGGTAGAATGATTCTGACATTTAGATACATGCATAATTGCTGGTACCTTTAATAGAAACAAGACCAACAAGTTAGCGTTTTGCAAATTTAGCTGCAAGATAAGATGCAAGTCACAGACCAGCTTGCATTTTGTTCAAAATGACTGAAAGTAAGATCATCTAGCATCTCACGACATAAATGACACATAAATGCAACCTCCAGCCAGCCATCAATCTTCGCTGTCAGAGCTACCTACATCACTGCTATAGTCACTACTGTCATCTTCAATATCAAGCTGCACATGCCGGACCTGTATAGATTCTGGTACCTTTGGAAGCCCTGGAGGAGGGATAGGTCTTGGTTGTTGCTCCTCGGCTCTTGGTGGAGGAGGAAGAGAATCAAATGGAGGCAGTGCAACTGGATCACCAGGCTTCCATCCAGGTGGAGGAAGAATTGGCATATCAGTAGGCAATTCCACAGGCATCCCAGGCTTCCATCCCGATGGTACCACAATATTTGGAGGAAGACCCGGAATTCCAGCCAGATTTGCAAGTGGATTGCTTTCTGATGGTTGTGTGGTTGGAGTTTTAGTAAGTGGTTCAATAGTTTCCTTTTTCCCTTCATCTGATTTGGGTAAACCAACATCAAGATCAGCAAAAGCATATAACTGTGACGCACGCATCTGCTCCTCTTGTGGAGCAGGCGGAAGTGCCCCTCGAAGAGGAGCCTGTCCAGCACCGAATTCTGGAGGTGCAAAGGTTGTGTAGCTTATCTTATGCGCATAAGACAATATATCAGATAGCTTCAGTTGAGTTGCCACAGTAGTTGTTGAAGAGTCTTCTGTGTTTTCAATGGACTTGGAGCGTTTAAGACGGCGATAATCAGAATAATCATCTACTAGAATGTCAAGAACACGCTCAGCCTCTTTAAGTTTATTGGCAAAAGCAAGAATTGTGGAATCTTTGGAACGGATTTCACGAGTGAGTTTCTGTTTGGCATCTTGAAGATCAAGAATCTCTTGCAGTTCTGCTACAGCTTCAAAGAGTTGACTCTGAAGAGCTGTGAACTGGGTGAGAATTTCTTTGGTGGAAGAAGGAGATGAGTCTGGTGGAGTAGGTGGCAAAGATTGTGTTTGAGAAGATAAAAACGAAGGAAGGCTCCCTCGAAAGGCACTGAGCCAATGAGATCGATTGGGCGAGACTTCAAAAAGTTTTGAGGCAAGAGATGCCATTCGGAAGAGAAGAGATTGAGCTCTAGGGAGAGGCGGAAGAAGAGGGAGGAGTGTTGAAGAAACAGAAGTAGCAGTTGGTTGATTCGAGGATTGATGGGGATTGAGAGACTGTGGGGTTTGCGAAGGGAACTTAGGAGGGGTAGGATTTTGAAGAGATGGAGAGTTGGGGTTTGGCAGGCCTAGCCTGGCTGGAGACTGCACAATCTGATGTGGAACACTTTGTAGCATTTTGAACTCCCCTCAAGGAACCTGAAATATTAGTTAGAACTTGTGAAACTATGCCATCGATATTAACATTCCAGCATCAGAGTATAAACCAAAAAAGTAATATAAGATCTTCAGAAATATATTAATGCACATTGAGATTCAAAATAATTCCTTAGAAGTTATTATATCTCATTTCTTGAAGTGTTAACGAAATTTAACTTCACATGCTATTCCAGTGATCATGACAAATAATTTTAAACAAAATCCAAAAATCAGAATAAAGAAGAAAATACTATATCCAAAGTTACTCCGAATAATAAGTAATAACCAATGTATAGTAGCCAAAACTGTTCAAATATGTATATTATTAACATGAATAATCTAACTGCAAAACCACCTGGCGGATTACACTTAAGGGGGCAGCCAATCCAAAAATCATACACGACCACAAGAAAAATTCAAAAGGTGATGGAACTGGGCGGAATCTTCAAATTGGCATAAAGAAAGAAAAAGAAAAATGAATTCCAAGGAGATAGAAGAAGAGAATGGTGGTGGAGCTGGAAGAAATATTAAATCGGAAACTCCTTCTCTAGAATTGATAATTACATAAGGAAACCTGAAATCTATCTTACGAGTTTGGTGATGAAGCAACTGAGAATTATAACAGTAAAATTTGTACTATGTGATGAATATAGAGTATTCCGTTCTTCCCTAAACCCTAAATTGCTCCCGGTTTTGTGTGCAGCGTTCTCCCCTGCCTGATTTTTGGGGGCTCAGCAACAAAAGTAATTTATTTCTAATGAATTGATCCTTTCTATTTTCTCCAGGCACTTTCATATCAAACGGGTTAATTGTATAATAAGGATCCTTAAACTTTCATTTAACTTGTAATTAGATTATCAATTAGACGTTCACTCAATTTGTAATTAGATTATCAAACTTTAATTGCTATTAATTATATCATTAAATTTTATTTTAATGCAATTAGCCTCTAACATTCAATTGCTACAAATTACATTGATAAGTTTCATTTAACCGTGACAATTTCAATCATTAACAAACATTTCTATGTCAACACATTGGAGAAGAAATTATAAGTGTAACATCTAATTTGAATTCAGATAAGTTTCCAATCGACTGTCATCTGGTATGTCAATCAATTTAAGAGAATGACTCGTTCTCTTGAATTAAATACAAAAAGATAGCATCAAGTCCAATAGTTTTCTAGTACAAGAAGTTCTTGGTATTAACCATTTGGACTAACATCTAGGCTAAAATTTTAAGGCCCACTTTAGGGGGAAAGAGAGAATATGGCTCTGATGCAAAGGTTGGGGAACAAAACAAGTAACAACATTGTTTTGACATAAATTCCTTTTATGTCAAAAATATGATGCAATTTGCTGAAGGAGCCATGAGAATTAACTTCTTGTTTCTTTCCAAGAAGCTCCCAGCTAATACCTCTAAGAGTTTGGGAACCAATATATATTAGACAAACCATAGTTCAGCTTCACAGTCATTTCATCAAACACCTATTGCACATGGAATATAGCATTTTTCTCATTATCTTCAACATTTTAACACCACTATCTAAAATAACAGAGCATAAACTCAGGACCCAAATATAAATAATAGTCATTCCATGAATTAACGAATTCTAAAGATTCTTAACTAACAACAAAAATCATAAAATGATGATAACCTATATCAGATTAAGTGGATGTTTGAATCTATTTATTCAAATTGAATTATAATGAGCAATTATAATGAGGTGAAATGAGTAGTAGTATATATTTAATAAAAGTTTGAAATTTGTGGTTATAAATGAGCATTTGTCAAATCAGTTGTAGGTGAGATTATAATGTGTTTTTACAAAGAGAATCAAACACTTCTTAAATTGGAATGAAGAAACCCACAAATTACAAGATTGGACAACACAAGCAAAACAATGAAACATATCGAAGAATTTAATGGCATAAACTCAACTGAAAATCAACTTACCAATTTCGGGAAAAAATTCCGATTTTCCTATTCGCTCTTCTTCCCGTCAGTGAGCCCACCGTTTTCCTTGTTCACCTGGATGTGTGTCGGCTACAGTTTTAGGGTGCCAAAAATGCTATAAAACCAGGCTAAAGCATCAGTTTCCGGGGGATATAGGAAGAAAAAAAGAGAGAAAAAACCAGATGCATCTGGGTCTGTCAGCTACACGGAAAGATACACGCCATCTGATTTTTATGTGGTACAAGTGAGGACCAAACCAACTTTTGCAGATAGTTGTGATTGGGGTTTTAAAAGGAAAAAAAAATGCTATTTGTAAAAACATTTTTAACTTTTTTACATGTATCATACCTTTATTATATTGAAGGTTCTAAACTTTATTCTTTATGATGTTACGCCGCTAATATTTTTTTGTTGCATTATTTTGTTTGATTACTAATTATTTATATCTTCTTGTTTTTGCCAACGATTTTTGTTAGTTTAAGATCAGAAGAAACATGTTATATTTTTTCATTTGTAGCTTTTTTACTTATCTAGAATATATAAGATTAATTAATTGGAAGGAAAATCAACAAATCTTGTATGTTAAAGACAATCTGATTGATTTATTACCCACCACCACTTTTTTCTTTTTTCAAACCTTCACTGGTTTTATCCACTTTTTTTGCATAAAATGAGATCAACAATTACTCTCATCTAAAAGTGTAGGAGCTAAGAAACTGACGCCTATAAATGCTCTTCCTAGCTCTTGAAATCAAATTCAGATTCATTCCTAATTCTCCATCAATATTAGTTCTTCCGGTAATAGTCGTACTATAATTTCATGGTATTTTCACAGCAAAATTACAACTCTTCGAATTTCACAATCTACAACCAATTTCATTGAAATAATATTTAGCAACAGCGAAAGAACGAAAGATCAAGCATTACCCAGAGAATACTCACCTCGACACGAAGTTTAGGGAACACGAGATGTTGGAACTTCGCAAGACAGAGATGTAGTTGCAAATAGAATTCCCAGGATGAACGCGCTGTAGATGCGACTTGAAAACCCAGATAGTACTCACCCTTTTTCTCAACGCCCGGCAAGCGAAAACGGATGGACGAAAGATCGGAAGAGGTCGTGTAGGGAAAGAGGAAAAAATAACTTCGAGCTCCTAAACCCTAAATCCAATTTCCGATTGCAGAAAGTCCGAGCGGGAAGAGGGGGAACGATTTCTGATTGTGATTGCCAGCAACTCCGGCGACGGTCGATTTTGGCCGGGCCCTTGCACTTCGCCGGCGATTTGGGCTTTTGGGCGGCCCCCCGGGGGGGTGGGGGGAGGGGCGGTTCGGGACTTGTAGGGAATGGGGGCGCCTAAAGTGAAAATGATACAGGACACAATACAGAGACACGTGACGTGTATAGTCACGTGTGGTTATATGTCATGTGGGGAAATTATATTTTCACACTATATTCTTTTTTTTCCCTTAAATATCTTTAAACAAAGTTACATTAGTAATCCTATTTTAAACCCTTTTTATTTTTAATTAATTTTAATAAATACTTTTTTTTTTCCTTTAACTCGAAATCCTTTTGATGTTATATTTTTCACATGAAACAAGAATTTCAATTCTTCGTTGTTGGCAGAGATTCCGAAGGTTGCTTTTTTACAATTAGCTATTTTGATTTCTTTCTTAATCCTTCTACTCAAGTTACATAATTATGTTCCTTTGCTTTTCGTTTTCAATTGTGTAATTGTAGTTATTATATACAAAAATCAATTGTGAGCGATAAGTTTTATGTTGTCATATATTCACCAACATGCGAAACTCCAACCAATTCCATCTCAACGTTTGCCCAATATTAAAAAAATGTCAGTTAAAAAGGATTTTAAAAAGGATTTCGATTAAGTTGAGTCCCGTATTTGATAAACCAAAAGACCGTGAAAAGAGTTAATACTTTAATTGAGAAACAGAAAATGGAGATGAAACTCAGTAGTCGGATGAGATTAGTATATCTATCTCTCTCTGAATCGAGGATGGAAAAAGAATTGTGATGGGAGGAGAGAAAACTAGATGAAAATGTTTTATTTCAAAAACTTGGCTTATAAAGGTAAATTTAGTGTGGTGTAATAATTAAAACTGTGAGTTATTTGTGGTGGGTATAAAATGTGTAGTGAAAATAAATTAGTGTGGTGGGAATATAATTTTTCTATGGTATTTGATCGGAACTCACGCTTAAAGTCTAAATTTTTTTTTGGAATATATATATATATATATCCAGGTGGAAGCCCACCAGGCCATCCACGTTAGACTCCAACGGGAGAAAATAAATGTCTATCGGCTATATGGAAAGATAAACGCCGTCTGATTGTATGTGGTACAAATGAGGAACAAATGATGACCAAACCGACTTTTGCAGATAGTTGCAATTGGAGATTTTTTTTTTTCTAAAAATGCTATTTGTAAAAACATTTTTAATTTTTTTACATGTATCATACCTTTATTGTATTGATTATTGAAGGTTCTTAACTTTATTCTTTATGATGTTACGCCTCTCATATTTTTTGTTGACTATTTTGCTTGATTACTAATTATATCTTCTTGTTTTTGCCAACGATTTTTGTCAGTTTAAGATTATAAGAAACATGTTATATTCTTACATTTGTAGCGTTTTTACTTATCTAGAATATATATGATTTTTTATTAAATTTTTAAAAGAAAACTATTGTTTGTACAAAATGTAATAATTATTAAAAATTATAGTAGATAAAACTGTGACATAAAATCAAAGGAACTATAGGATCTATACACAAAAATTTGTGAAGATAAAAGAATGTTAAATGCATGTAACGATGCAGTTAGTAAATTTCTGGTTTGCAAGCCAAAAAAAAAGGGTAAATTTGTGGTGTCATATAGCTACCACAAATATTTGACCAAAAAAGATGATTTTACTATTTTATCACTAAACTACATTTTTCCCACCACAAAATTTATAAAGATAAAATGATAAATTTACACAAGAAGAATAAAATGGTAAAATATCATTTATTATTTATTAATTTTTGTACAGTGACATGTGTCCAAAATTGAGTTGTTCCGTTAGCGGGTTGAGTTGTACACTCGAATTAAGGCCTTATAGTACATAGGGACATTGACATATACTATAAATAATAGTTGTGTCTTAGAAATATTCCTCTAGCCTCATACGGACAGACTCATTTTTATTGTCTCTTAAATAAAAAAAAATTGTAAAACAAAGAAAATTTCTCATACTTTTTTTTCTTATTATATACAAAAGACAGGTTCGAGTTAGGTATACATCTCCCGCATCCCAACCTGTTTGCAATTACCTCACCCTATCTACAATTCAATCAGGTACGGGGCAGGTAACGTTCAGGTGGGGGAGGTGGAAAATGTCCGTTTTTTTTTTCCTAATAAAATTTAAAAATTCAAACGAAAAATTAAAATACATAAAAAACATTCAAATAATAACAATAATCTAATATTTAACAAAATTATAGACAATTATCAAACAATCAATCATAGAAGGTTAAAATATGATATTCTAATAACTTATAAAAACAAAAAAAATCTAGTGAAAAATCTTGACAAAAAAAAAAAAAAATTAGGCATAGCGGTGCCGTGGATCTAATTTTCATTAAAAGTTTATTTTCTAAAACTATTTTAAAAAAAAAATATCGGGGTGGGGATTCCCGTCCGGTTAGGGCGAACACCTTCTCCCCATATATACATGCTCCATTACTTAACGGGGAGGGAAATTGAGTTTTCGGCCTGAGATTGTCGTCCTCGGGTCAGGTCCCCCTAGGTATTGAGCTTTTGGGCTGAGATTACCATCACTACTAGAAGGAGATAGATGAAGGATGGGATTGACGTAGTTCGAACCCAAGTCTCCTATGCAGAAACTTGAGTATCAAACTATTGTATTATAATTCGAACTACCATACGCCTTTTTTAAATACTCTGATTTTCGTAATATATTTTATGATATTTCAAAACATTAATTAAAAAGAGGAAGGAGTAAAAGTGTTATTGCACAATGTGCTCTTGAAATCAAACTTAGATATAAAACAATTTCCACATTATGAGCACTCTTTGACTGTGCAATTTGCTGCTGAGGAAGATCCTAAGCCAATTAGCACTGGGGCATAAAATCAATCGGACAAGAACACTTTGGTTTCGAGCTGATAAGCCTTGGTGAAGAAGGCAGGCCAACATAGGTACGTTGATAAAATGCTGCTAACAGTTGAAGCCCCTACTAACATGTACATAACCACAATCTGCAATTGGATAGCTTCCAAAGGAGATGCTCCTCCCATTATAAGTCCAGTCATGGCACCCGGAAGTGATATTAGGCCTACAGTCTTGGCATTGTCGAGCATCGGAGACAAGGCCATGACTAGTGCCCTTTTCACCTGTTGTAGCGTCGCTTGACGGGGTGTTGCCCCAAGTGCAAGTGCCGTCTCCACCTTCACGTTGAAACTAGAGCACGGTTACGAGCGGAAATGATTTATAACCAAACAGCTGTTTCACTTATGATGTGGAGAAACTGAACGCTAGCATAAGACAGTAGCAAGGCATGTGCATTTTTTTTTTTTTTTTTAAGTTGGTTTTCATATGGAACTAACTACCTATGCTAGATCATTTTCACAGTTTAAGAGTCGTAAAAATTTGGAATATGTTCATAATCAAGGCAGAGAAAACTTGTTGGAACACAACAATCTATAGTTCATTTCTAACACCAAGCATCAAACAGCAGACGCCGCCACCACGTGGCATGCAAAGACGTGGAAGAAACCACATTACCGCAAACGTTTGGTGTTAGATCAAAATTACAACAATCTATGTTTGGGATCTTAAAAGTTTAAACCTTGCATTACTTCTTTTGCGAGTTTACGCTACAAGAACATAGAGATGTACATATATAAAATTCGATACAGTTAACACATGACATGATCATATTTTTCTATACGTCACTTTCAAATAAGTGATAATCATACCAGTCACATTACATATGCCTAACTCTATGTCAATTATTTATGGCCAACTTGAATTTATTTTTATTATTTTTTTATAACATGATGTCATGGTACTAAAATAATCCCACTATATTAGTTGACGTCTTATAAAATTTTGTCAAACACATTATTGTGTTATGTGGGGACTTACCAGATTTATTTGCATCTTGATGTCTTCCCGGAGCTTTTTCATGGTAACGGCGGTAGCTGTCATTGAATTCCCAACCATCATCCCGGCAATGGGGATTATGTAGCGGGGAGTGAAAGGAAATACCTTTAGAATGACTAGCAAGAACATTGTCACCGACGTTCCGGTTAGAATGGCCGCCCCTGCAACGTACTTCCCTCGAGGTATATGTTTAGCCCGTTGACCCGCCGTATAACCAGCCACACATACCTTCAACAACATAAATAAAGAGATAAACAGAGAATAAGTAAAAATAAACGCTCCTATTTTACCGGTATACTCATTTATAGTAAATCATGTCATCTATTGCTTAATCCCTTATAAATAAACTTATTTCATAAGAAATAAGAGAGAGAATGAGTGTAGTTGAATAATGAAAACTTATTAGTTCTTACGAAACAAAATATCTGGATGCAAGTCTCAAGAAATATGTGAATGAAATTGATTTGACTAAATTTTATTTAAAATTAGAATTCATCTGCTGACATTTGCTAAAGTCATGGGCTAACCCTAAAGTATTAAAGCATAAAAGAAAAATGCGAAAAAGACGTGTAGAATAATATGGAAGAACATGTCTATGTACTACAGCATCACACACAATATTAAAACAATTCTTTCATTCCTCATTACTATTCAAGAATTCTTAAGCCAGTAGTGCAAAAAGAGTTGAATTTAACCTCTAATTAAATGGTTGGAATAATTAAGAAACAACAAAATTCAATATTTGTCTCCGAGATTTCGGATTCATGTAATTACCATGAAAAGATAAGCCAAAACGATCCATCCGGCATTTTTCTGGCTAAAAATGAACTGAAGAACAAACCCAATGACAGAGAGTTGAAGAAAAGCCCTGAAAACAGAGTAAGCCATTTCGCCCTCCAAATTAAGCTTCTGAAAGTAGGACAGAATCACCGCTACCAGCACCACCACCAGCGCCGCCACCGGCTTTATCATACCCACCAAGAATTCCGACAGCCATTTCCAGTCCATGGTAGCTTAACAAGAAAACAATTAGAATGGGGATTATCAGATTATATGACAGGGCCTTTTAATAACAAAAAATTGTTTTTTAAAAGTTTGTAAGAAGAGACCTTCCCCTGATGGGAATTGGAATTTGGGACAACTCGTGGAGTTTACACTTGGGGAAAAATATCTGGGTCCTGAAACAAATGGAACGGAATGTACGACAGCATACGAAATGGGTACCACTTGGGATCTATCATCATTTTAATGACTTCTGTGTCATGGGACCCGAAGATTCTCAATATTGGACACATATATACGTGTCGGTTTGCAAATGGTACTTACACTTTTCTTTCAAAAACTTCCAATTTGGTCACCCTGAAATTTTTTTTAGCTCCCACTCATATTTATAAAAAAATTTGATACTCCAAGAGCACGTAATCTATTCTCTATTTCCAAATTAAAAATTTGATTTAAGAGCTCCAATTATATTTTTTTCACCTATGAATTGCACAGGTAGAGTTATAGTGTACATTTATATCAAAATTGACGTATAAGTGTGAATATTATTTTATAAATAGAGTACAATATACCAGTTGTATTGTATAAAATTATGAATTGATATAGGAATTACAATTTACCATGAAATATTTGTAGTAACATGTTTGAATTCATAATTCGGGTCTCATCTAAACTCGTTGTGCAAATTCACACGTCCAACCTATATAATGTTGTACTATCAGCAGTCAAATAATTAGAAATGGCAATTTGACCCATTGATTTATAAACCCGTGGAGACATGTCTCTAATATGATTGACCCGTCACACTTAATCAAGGCAAAAAAAATGTATGAAGCAACATTATCTGACCCGCTATGGGTCTAGGGCTGGTGCGAGTCAGGTTGGACCAGCACCATAGACTAGTGACCCACCAGGTATTTTTTATTTTTAATAAATTTATTTCGAAAAATGTGTAGAAATGATCAGAGATGACAATTTGACTAATCGACAGATCGGAAATCCGTGGTAGTTTATTTTTATTTTTTAATTATATTATTTTTTTGAAAGGATTTTTTTATCGAATTGAAAGAATCAAGTTATTATATTAGTTAATGTTGAGAACTTTAAAATTCTAAATAAAAGTTTTATTTTATTCTACATTCATCAATTAATAATGCGTTGCATATAACATTATTTGAAAGGGGAAAAAAATTCATGAGTCCTTTTGTGGGTCATGAGACGTCACCATGACCCTACTTGTCTTGACCCGCCATATGAATTTGTATGTTTGAGGCTGGTCTGGGTGACTTCAAGACTTATCGGGCGGGTCCAGAGTATGGCTAACCCGCCCTTATTGCCATCGCTATAAATAATCATATCACAATCAACTATTGCAATTATAAGTTTAGTCTCTCACTCGTGCATTGTACATGAAGACTAATTTTCGAAAAAGTTCAATAATAATGAATAGTAAAATATTAAACAACTATACATTATCGGATTTACATAGCAAAAATAATAAATATACAGTTTTAATTTAGTATTTGACACATTAAATTAATGTATTATTAATACTATATTAATTGTTACATGCTTATATACTCAATTAATGCTTTACCATATTTCACTTTTAAATCATATAACTTATTTAATATTATTAGTTAACAGTCTAATATTATGTATCGGGCATGTACATACATGTATTCACTCGATACTCGTTTAAATAAAAATTTTCATACTCATGAGAAAGTACTCTCTTGACGTATCCTTTATGTGAGTAAAATTCAAAATTGATAGTTATAATTAAAATGTTAAATAAGAATATATTTGTAAAAAAATGCAAGTTAGACTTTTTAATATAAAGAGGACCATATATGTGAGACATCCTAAATAAAAATAAGATCAGATAATTGCAATAGAGGGATTAAACTTTTTTTTGTAGTTCATTTTCTTCTTGTGGATTTTTATCTCTTTGTTCACAAAATTTTCATTAAAATTTATTATTATCTTCTTCAAATAAAAATATTGATCAATTAGTATTCAACTCGTACGTTACACGGGGAGATAAACTCCCAATGTTTCATATAAAAAAATTCATTATATAAATTGCAAAAAAAAAATAAATAATCACAATAATAATTAAATCAAATAAAAAAATAACATGAATTCAGTCGATATTTTGAAAGCTTCACATCTATGGAGAAAAAAGACTAAAAAATAAATTCTTTGCATCTTCTACAACCTAATCGTTGCAATATAAATGATATAGAAACAAAGATTAAAAAAATAGTTACAAAGATTTTCAAGTTAGATTATAGATGTCAAGAAAATAAATTTTAACCATATATTATTATAAATAAATAAATAAATAAATACATAGAGATACTACCAGACAATTAGTTTATAATACACTCATTTTCGAATAATTCAAGAATGGGAAGAATAATTCTAAAAAATATTAATTCATAAGAAATTGAACAGTTACTCGCCGTCAAATTTATATCGGTAGCGGATAATAAAAAATTGTAAAAACTCATAATTATATATAAATACTAAAAAAATAGAAATCAGGAAACCAAAATAAAAAAGGAATATAAAAAATTAATAAATAAAGATAAATTATTGAAAACTCGTGATAAATTTTAAAACTTGAAAATTAAAACCAATTGAAAATCAATTGGGGAAATAATTGAATCCAAATTATTGTGCAACATCATGATGATGTCAGTAAAAGAGCGAGAAAATTACAATTGAGAATCTAAATATAATTGAAAACTGCTGTATTATATATTATATTATGTAGTATATTATATGATTTATTATTATTTAATTGAGGTATTTAAACAAATCGTATAGATTCTTAATTTGCCAAGAGTATCAAGAGGTCAACACTCTTTGATTACTAAAAGTTTTTCCCAATTATAACTCCCTAAAATTGCATCTTAATTAATACTAGTTAAACCACCCATACATTGTAAGGGTAGAAAAATGTATTAAAATATATCATTATATAGTTGCCTAATAAATCTACTACTCTGCACATCTGTAGAAAATATAAAAATACAAGTATACATTAATTGAATAAATAAAATCAATAGACTTGGTAATCGTGAAGTTCAAGATCGTTGAGAAGACAATCTATATTCTTACATCTAATCTCTCATACATATACAATAATGAAAAAATTTATTATCATCATTCAATACATTCGAAAACGTAAGTTCAACTACAAATGTACAATATTATCAAATTTAAATTTGTCATCTCTATGATTAAAGTTAGCTATAAAATACAAGATATTATAACCTGAATAATAGATCATGAAAGGCAATACATGAACCGAACAATATATTATAAGTATTAAAAATATTTGTTCTAAACATTTTTACGTATAGTTTTTGGAAAAATAAAATGTGATAAGAATTTAAATAAAAAAATGTATTATAATTTACATTTAACTTAATAAGTCAGACACTACTTTTTATACTAAATCTAAATTTCAGATATAATTTTTAAATCCACATGTGAATTATCTCATATGTGAGTTGCGGGTCCCCTTTGGTGTGAGTCTTGCGGGATTAGTGGGAGATCAATTTTACAATTTTGAGTTTTATTAGTATGCGTACACAATTTTTTTGAACAAACAAATCTATTACGCAATCCTCCATAACCATTTGGATTGTGATTTGATTTTAAGTTATGTGACTCATGAAAAAAATCTTTATATAAGTTATTAGTAATAATGTTACCATACAAGGTCTTTTTATTATATATAAAGAAAAATAACATGTATATAAATCCGTTGATTTTTGAAAAGAGGTTTAAGTCAAGAACTATGTAGTTTAATAGTAACCTAGTTAGTTCCCAAACTCTTAATTAAGGGTTCAATTCCCCTCCCATATAATCCTTTTGGAATTCTCCATAGAAGTTAAGTTGCGTACAATACAAAATTTAACCATGTTACGTCATGTTTATGTATTTTTTATTTTTGTTAGAATCTCTTGGTATGATTAATTGTAAATGGAAACAAAAAGAAAGTACAAACACAGTAGTTTGGCTTCTAATTGAAACGTCCGGAAGGTATCAGAATCAGAATGTCATATAATAATAAACAAACGAGCAATGTAATTATCCAAAACAAGCCAGATTGTGATAAAAGGGACCATCACCCATTTGCTTAACAGGAGATTATATACTTATTTAGGTCTTATCATATCTAGCCAGGCGTATCTGATTTCCACTTGGAAAAAAAGGGGGGGTAAAACAGTCATATATGCCACATGATAAAATTTAATTTAGCAAATAGGTGTGATGATTGATCGGGAAATGAGAGGCAAAGGAGCCATGTTCGGGCTCATACATGCCACACTCAAATTTGCTAAAAGTCAATGCGAATGTTGCAGTAAAAGACGAGAATTGACGCTATACTGCGGCGGTGTGTGTGCGTGATGCAACAAGCAAATTTGTGATAGGTCTCACGAGGTCTTTCAAGGCAAAATGAGCTCGATCGTAGGGGAGTGCGTGGCCATATTGGTCCGGCCGCAAACAATGATTGAAGAAACGTTCTGAGTTGAAGCAATCGAGCCTGTGGAGGCATTCCAACAATTGAGTGATAGAAGTTACGCGAGTATCATTGTTCAAACACTTGTCATAACATACTTTGAAGTTTTTTGTAACACCCTCAAATATTCTAATATTTTTGTATTACTTGATAAATAGTCTTTTTGAATATTATAATATATAAAAATTCTTTGATAAAACTAGTTGAGTCAAAACATATTTTTCCGAAGAATAATTTAAGGCATATAGAATTCATTTTCAAAGTACTAGAATATATTTGTAAGTTAATTTAATAAAGACGTATTTTCTCAATCATGAATAAACTTCGCTTCTTATTACAGGTAGGGAAGATTGAGGTATTATTAATTCTATTAAGATAAGAATATTTGTAACATTTAATGTGCCTCTGGTAGTAGACCCTTAATGGCCATAGTCAGGATTTCCATACGCAGTCCTCTGCTCGCCTTGGAGTTATTATCACTTTTAGTTACTTGCATTATCACACCTATAATGCAAAATTATATGAACTAACGCTCAGTAAGTAACAGCGTGCATATATATATATATATATATATGATGATTTCGCACACCACAATGCACACTGGGCCCACATCCCTTCATATGGTATCTCGCATGAGCTCAATATCATCAAAGTTATAATGTGCTCATGCCTTGCTAAAGGGGTACACTGCCCCTTAGTGTGTCCATCATTGCCTCAAATACGGCTCAGGAGACATCAAGAACTTATTCCACAATCAATAAATATATGGCATGGCCAAATCATAACTGTCGGGTCTCAACACTGTGACCGGTATATATACGCGATCAGTTGGCCGTCGAGCCGCCAACACTCACGAGGGGTACGCTGCCCCAAGTGATGTGTATATACCCAAATGGCATATCAAGTGAGGTATATTCACATTAAGATAACACAATCATCAATGACGACTCATGTCAATCATCTTCATGCGACATGCATGTTCTCTTCTCTATCATCATTCTCAATGAGTACATATGGCATGCATTATAATATGGTCATTAACATATCTCAGTAGTACCAAATAAATCATGTCCAAGCGGTTTCACATATATCACAACCAAGATTGTTAATAATGGTCATGCAGTATCATATAATTATCACGTATATCAATCATTCCAATCACAGGGCATGATAAATATTCATATCTCACATTGTCACACATGATCATATAATATTATTGTTTTGCATTGTAATTAAACCGTTACTCACCTCCATCCTTAGCTATATAACAATAGTTTAGAACTTTCTTCTTTTTTACTTGCATAAATCTCTCAACTTTACCTTCCATTTGTCACATTCACACTATAATATGTAATATCATGCTGTATTATTATGTTAATTATTACCACAATATAGGTCCTCGACCAGGGGTGGAGCCAGGTTTTATTTTCAATGCGGTCGGCGCTTTAATGTTGTAGTATGTTGATATAATTTTTTGTGACAAGCGGTCATATAATAATTAGATTGATAGTACGATTTAAACTTTGAAATGTGACAAAGGTTAGTATAAATTTTGGAAGCAAATAACTGGTGAATCAAAGAGAAAATTTTAAGTGATACAATTATACGTAGAAATCGAAATAGAATTCTCTTACCAATCTAACTTTGAAGCTAAATGTTAGTTAAAATTTTGAAGTAATTATTAAAGTAAGTCAAAATAAAATATAGACGATATTGATCCAAGTTCAATATTAACAGTGATTTATTACATGCTAATAAATGTACTATAAAATTTTATTGACATTTTTTTAAGATAAAAAGTACATTCTATATTATAAGCAGCACAAATTCAAATAAATTTACATCCCAATAAAGGGTAATATGAAGAAATATACAAAACAATATCAATGCTGGAAAGCCTGAGAAAATTGTTACGATATTTGATTAATGAAAGTTAATTTGAATTAGATCAATTTCTTAAATTGTGAAACATCCAAAGAATACAAACAAAAACAATGTTATAAATGATAAATCAAAAGGGAATTAGATGTGGGTTAACAGAAATAAGGGTAAGTATGTAATTTCCCTCCAAATAAATCCCTAACTTTTTAACTTCTCCTTCTCTCGTTTTCCCGAATCCTCTGTAACTCTAATCAATGGCTCTGCAACTCTAATCAATGGCAGCTGGTGAAAATCCAAAGACTTCTCATGCCAAGCCATAAAAGATCGGAAGAGCACACGTCTGTCACTTAGAGATATCGCTTGAGTTCTTGTCGTTGGCGTGCAAGTGGACCGGCGGAAAGTTGAGTGCGGTCAGACTGAATTTCCAATGGGTCGGGGCAAAGTTGAGTGCGGTCCATGGACCGCCCTCGTCCCATGGAGGCTCCGCCTCTGTCCTCGACAATCTAAGTATCAAAACAACCTAAACACCTAGAAATCATTGGTTCGGTTGCTAGAGTATAAAGAAATAAAATTCTAATCATATTTACAGACATATTTATTGAGGTTAATCCATACCATATCGAAGCTCGTCGAATAAGGAATCTAACGCCTTTTACGGATCTCAATTCCGAGTCCCATAGATAAAGTTATGTGCGTTTTCGCCACAACGCGCGTGCGTGCTCGGGAATCCAGCCAGCCGTCATAGTGACATGCACCTAGCCGGCTTTGATCAGCCGGGCAGCCGGCTTTAGAGGCCTGGTCAACCGGCGAGAGGGGCGGCCAGCCAGCGTGGGACGTACAGCTAGTCGACATGGAAGGTCCGGCCACCCGTATGAAAGAAACGGGAGAGTTGTGCGTTTTTTGAAATTTTCTTCCAACTTTCCTTCACCACCCGCGCCCTAGTGATAGAAAATTTTAGGGACCACTCAAGCAATTATTTAATTATTTTTTAGTCCTTGAAGTTTATTATTTATACTTTCTTGGTCCTTTAATGTACAAAAATCTGAATAACTAGTATTGAGAAATTCGACAATCCCGTACGAAAAATTTTAATCTTATAACGACTATTAAACTCCTCAATAGAACATAAGAATCGGCTCCAAATAAAATTATAATTCCATAAAGATTTCTATATTTCCCATAAAATAATAAATCTTATATAAATTAATATTTCAAAATTTAGGGCGTTACATTTTTCTTTTTTCATTTTCTGTCCTGAATAATTTTATTTGGAATTATTGGACAAAATAGAAGATGAAAGAATTTGACAAAATAGACATGCAACTTATGTGATCATCATCATTAATTTAAAATCAGTGATCATCTCAAAAACCAAATAAGGCCAAAGCCAAAGTTGAAAGATCGATCTCTGGGAGACGCGATTTCCTCAAGGAAATTCACAAATCCTTGAGGAGCCACCCACTATGAGCGTGGCCCTCAAAGAGGACAAAATCGTTGTTTTATGTGTATAAAAATACACGTCAACAACATAATGAGAATAAAACTACCACTAAATTACTTATAGATCACAATTTTATTTTCAATTTATCGTGATATATAAGTAATTCAATGATAGATATGAGATCATTATCCAAATATTTTTGATAGCTCAAACATACAAATTTTTTTCTCTCAATTTAAAATTGACATCTATAGGTAGAGGTTTAAACTCAACATATTCTGCACAAATGGTGGTACTTCACGCTCGGTTTTTCTATGGAGCAGATGCTTTGTACATGGAGCCTGACTACCAATAAGAAAAGAGCCAACTCATGAAACACACGTGGCTTCATATATGTGGTTCTTTTTTCATTCAATTCAGCTCTTGAAACAGATCGGGCTTCGAGTTCGAAGCCTGACCAAATACCGAACTTAATGGTCGACATGCAAGTTGCAGAAATGTTGAAGGGGCCAAGATGACACTAATGAGAAAGTTGAAGGGCTATTAGTGAAACTAATCCACTTCACTGTGTTCCCGACGGCACCATTTCACTGAACCCAAAACCAGCTAAATTCGGCGTTTCTCTCTCCGCTGGCCACTGCACCGCCGAAGCACCCCACTGAAATCTCTCCACCGTCCGTAATTTTCCGAAGCCTGAACAAAATGAATCCACTAAGCCGCGCCTCGATGAAATCGAGCCGTCTGATTCAAATGGCTCATCAAAATCAGGGGCTGACGTCAATCCTTCGGGGTTCGTCTCGTTTTTTCTCCTCCGGAGCTGACGAGTCAACGGAGGGACAGAATCTGGATCCATTTCTTCAAACCCCATCTTCGGGTAGTCACCATTTTACCATATCCATCTATATTTCTTGGTTTTTTATTTCGTCTGTAGGCTTAGGGTTTATTGCTTTTTTGGGTTTATGGATTAACTTTATGCATATACACTTATGAAAAACCGTATACGTCATGGAGCTGGTTCAGGAACCGGGCTATGTTCACACATTTTAATGATTTATTTTTGTATTGATTCCCATCAATACAGTGTTGTGTTTGGTCTTCCTTTTATGCCTTAGTGGAGTTATAATCCTTGCCGGGTGGTGAGTTATACTTTTGCCCACGTCTCAGTTTATTAGACTTCTGCAACTATGAGTAGTAATGTCTCTTGCTAGAAGAATGCTAGGAAAGGGAAGAAAAATTATTATAAGAAATTTTAGTTTCATTATTTCTATGGTTCAGGTCCAGCGAAATTTTCGTGCATTGATATCTCACTATGGTTGATGTAAACATCCAAAAACATGACTCTGGATGGCCAATCCTTGGCTTCTTGAAGTAGTTTAGATTAACATCAATAAATGGAAAACTTATTTATTTGAGGAACCACAAATGTGAAAAATGTTTCAAAGAACATAAGCCATGGTTTTATATGATAAAGGCGTTGCTTTCATTGTCTGAACTGGAAATTGAGAAGACGCAGCCATTAGAAGTGGAATAGGTGATACTTCTTCTCAAGACTGATCACAATACACTTGGAGAAATTTTAAATCCAATAAAATTTATACTAAGAAGCAACCTTGGCAGCTGATTGGCTAGCAAACTGATGTTACTAAACCCAAATATGCAAGATGTTGAAACGCGCTAAACTAGTGAAATTCACTAAACGGATAATGTGAACAGATAGGGAAGGTACGTTCTGCATGAGGTTAACAAAGCGTCAAAAATGAAGCTTCATTTTCTGTGGAGGCAAAAGCTCTAGGAAAAATGGGGAAGCTTATGATAAAAGAATTGACAGTGGCGCTAGTAAAAGACAATTTCTTCTCTCGGTTGGCAGCTCAATAGCTCATATTTCCTGCAACATTTGAAGGTTTCGTTTTAGATTTGGAGAGGCCAGTGGGGCTGCTTTGACAGTGGATTAGCAATCTCAATTTGTTGAAGGCCTGTTGCAGTTGCAAGGAAATTTTTGCCGAGAGCATTTTCTGAAACTTCAGGTATTACTAATGGTCAATAAGGCTATTGAACATTTATTCGAGTACAAGAGAGAATGGGAAAGGGTCCAATGATGTCAAAATTAGAAAGATGATATGAATAAATTTTTTGATGAATTATCTGCTAACAGAGGGTTATGCGGAGCTATTCTAATTGAGGTGATTGACTCTTCTTATTGACTTTCAATAGCTATAAGATTTTTGTTCATCGAATATTGACACTACAGCAATAGAGAATTGTTCGAGAACCACTCGTAACAATACGGCCCTCGAAACTGGAATTCAGTTGCTGAAAAACTTAAATATTACTGCAAGAGGATGGTTTAATCATCTTGAGCCAAGAAGAAAGAGGAGTCTGTCTGCAGAGGGAAGAGACTGGCTTCTTGAAGCTCATAGAGTACATGTCAATAATTGTTACTTGTTAGTTGCTCTCCCTCAATATGAAGATGCTAGAAAAGGACACCAAATTTGGCACTTTGATCAGATGCTATACCGTTAATGAAATAATGAAACAAAAACAAGCATACCGATTATCTAAAGCAAAATAAGGTAGAAACAAGATTGAATAAAACGGAAACTCTAGAATCTATGTATCATAGAGGGAAGCTGAATGTTTGAGTTTATTTTTCATAGTTTGTACTTTCTTTAAGAGCAAATAAAGGAAATGAAAAATCTGTTTGTGCATTGATCTTCTTTAATTTCAAGTGAATTGTTGAGGGTGTTTTTAGAATTTACCACTTTAAGTTTTGAGACATCTCTGTTCTTTTGTCAGGTTTGGTTTATGGGAGACTAAGTGGCATCACAAAGCATACAGCAAAGACTGATGTAGTCAATATGCTCGAGGGGTGTAATCTCGGCCTGGATGATGTTAAAGTTGAATACAGTCGAAGTTATATGCCTACTTCAGTGTAAAACTTTGCTACTGCACTGTTTCAAGACATTTACGGAAGTTGTACTGTGTGCTGATATGCATCATATTTACTGCAATATTTTGTGTTCTTTTGGTTTTTCATCTATACTTTTTCTTACTTTTTCATTACATTCAAATTTGGTTATGCTTCTCTTCTTTTGCTCTAGTTTTGAAGTAAACAGATACTAACATCATTGAAAGGTTTGCAACCACAAAGTGGTTGATATTATCCCCGCCTTCCCTCTTCTAGTTCTAGTTGCCTCTCGACAATATTATTAGTCCTCTTTTTGAATTCGATTAGTACTTCAGTGATTAGCAAATACATCAAATGGTGTATTGTAATCTCCATGGTCCGTTGCAGGATGCTGCAATTCCCCTCTCGAAATGCTTACAATGCTGCTATTCGGGCAATTGGCAGGAAGGGTCGTTTGTTTAAATTGGAAAGGGTAAGTTGGACTGCTATAATAATGTCTTGCACGTTCTATATTCCTGCAAAAGCTTAGTTTTGTTCACCAGCTTACTTTTGATGCAAGGCTGACCGAAGCCAGTGGGATCTCCTTTCTCCTTTTGATGGAAAAGCGGTGAGAAGAAATATTGGACCTATGATTATCTTTAGTTTTGTATGTTAAAAATTGAAACTAGACTCATGGCATGATGCTCTTCCTTTATTCCTTAAACTAGATGGTTTTACTTTTGAAAAGAAGAGCTTGAGAAATTTCACTTATACATCTAGTAAAATTTTATTTATATATTTATTTATATATTGGCAAATGAATATAGTGTTTTCTTTGTTGTTGATTGATAGCCATCTTCTGCAGATTTTGCTACAAGGAATCCCTCGCAATGCATTGGTTGATGATATTGAGCGCTTCCTTTCTGGTTGTCAATACTATTCATCTAACATGGAGATATTTCTGAGGTTAATGCTGAAACATTTGTTTGTACATTTGAAGCAACAACCTTTTCAGGGTTTTTCATTAATTTCGTGACGTGGCTTATTGCCTGTCTAGACTTTCTTACATTTCCCTTTGTTTAATGGTGCAGGCAAACAAACCAGGGTGCCATCAAAATGGCAGTTGTGCGCTTCCCGTCTCCGGCGTTAGCTGCCCATGCACAGATGACCAAGAATAGAGGCTTCTGTCTCAACAGTCAAGTCTCGGTGCGAGTTCTTCAGTAGTTTTTCTTTTTGTTGATTTGAAACTTGTGTTTCACCGTCCAAAGTTCTTCGTAAACAATGCTAGAATGTGGCATGTTGTATTGGATCGGACACCATGCCTCAATCTTCTGCTGGATTAAGAGATCAGATTGGAGAGGATATTTATTCGAACAATTAAGTTAAACATGTACCTTTCTCCTTTCATTGCATTGGTTACCCAGCATTTAAGGGTGCTGTGATTTGCTGTGATTTCCTTTTAGACTTTCTAAATTTTATTTTTATTAGAATCAAATCACTAGGGAACATGATTTTATTATTTATTCATTTATTTATTTTTGTTCACTAGTTTTTTAATATAATTAGAATTTGAGGTATCTAATGGTATCCTAGTTTCAAAAAACCCCCGAGACACGGGTCGCTCTTCCATGTATGTCACATGAGAGAACTCACTTGTGGGTCCTGAAACCCCATGTGGTTTGTATGGGAGAAGAACATGTATTCGGAAGGTCTTGTAACAAAACAAAAATTTTAAGAGGTTTTTTAAGGCTTCTCATCTAATGACATCTTAGTGAGCTTTTAAACTCTTGATAAAGGGTTTAATTCTCCTTTATTGCAATCTCTTTGTGATATTTAAAAAAAAAAAAAAGGAAAAAAATTGAGGTATTACTTTAAATTAAAATAAAAGTAAAATAAAAGTGGTAGATTGCACTCAAAAAGTAAAATTTGTAGATGAAAATCTGAACTTAAACATTTACGAACAAAAATCACGATTCTGTTTTTTATACTGGCAATTAATTTCTACTTTGAAATAGAAATAAATTTTCTCAGAATGGGTAGTAGGGTATACAGTATAGGTGGGTCATACGAAATACGTAGATAAAATTTATTTGACTTTATTTGAAAGAGTCTGCTAACATTATAGAGCAATTATGCAGCTCACCACGTATAGTAAAGTCCTTTTTGAAAAACGATTTGGT
>CAVNYN010249412.1:0-10941 GCA_963692815.1 Nyctanthes arbor-tristis
CTCACGGATTCTTGACTCGCGAATGGAACCAAAATTTGGCTGAGATTGTGTGTGTGCAATGCCTATCGTAGAGGGGAGTTTATAGGTTTTGAGTTACAACTTCCTAGTTCGACCGGGAATTTGGAGTTTAAGTGCCTACGAACTTTCACGTGTACTGGTAATCAAAGTTGAAGGAGTTTCAACACAATCACAACGCCTAAGACAAGTCGAGCTAGGATACAAAGATTTTAATAAAACTCGTTTGATATTAAAGATTTGGAGCTTTTAGAAAACTATTTATTTAATGTAAAAATTTAATTTAAGTCTTAGAATATTTGACTAGACGAGCGCGATTTAAGCAACTTAAAATTTGGTGAAATTATAGTGACGCGAAATTATTTAATAAAATTAATTTTTCTAAAAATTTCCGGGTCGCTACAACTTCTAACAACAACAGAGGAACAAACAACAAAGTTGTAGGTCTTCTCTTTTACTACTGAAAATAATTATCAGAAGTTGTCATTTACATTGAGTTAGAATGTGGATAGATAACATGTAGGTATGGTAGAAACAAATTATTTTCTTTTTTATTTATAATTATTTTTTTATTTTTTATTTTAAATAAATAATAATAATAATAGAATAATAATTTATTTCCACCCAACTTATCTAGTTACCTATTCGCATTCCAACTTAGCATAAATGACAAATTTCGGTAGTCATTACCATTTGCAAATGAAGAGACCCGCAACTTTGCTACTTGTTCATCTCACTAATGTCAGGAAAAAAAAATAAGAGTTCCCAAAAAAGAAAAATAGTGCATGTATTTGTCACTTTCAGTCATGTTAGAGATATTGATAGAAAACGATAGTTAGCTAGATTTTCTATTTATTTTTTTTATTTTTACTATTTTTTAGAACTTTTTGTTTTTATTTAATATATAAGTAAGGTAAAAATGTAGGACTTTATGAGTGAATTTATGAAATATTTGGGACCTACATGCATTCATAAAAAAAAAAAAAAAAGATCAAAAGCCCAACTAATAGAAAGTGTAAAAATTGAGAACCAACCATTTGTAATTATATCAAGTTATAACATTTGCACTATTTTTAGTGCAAATAGTGCAAATAACATTTGCACCATTTTAGTGCAAAAGTTGTACCAAAATATTGGTGAGATGAATTGAAGATGTTCTAACGTGTCAAAAATTGCTCTGAAATGATGATTTAATTTGGATAGATAAGTTGATTTATGAGTTAAATTAACTGTTCAAACTAATAATAAGAAAATATAAAAATATGGTTGATTTGGTGTAATTAGTAATCGATTGGAGATGAGTTGAAAGAACAATATAAGATTTGCATCAAATGGTGAGATGGGTTGAAGATGCTTTAACAAGCCAAAAATTGCTGTAACATAGTGATTTAATTTGGACAGAACCAAGAGATGCAATGGACAAGATTTTTATTTATATTTTTTTATTGTTCATTTTAAAGACAATTTAATGGCTTATGTTTACGTCCTTGTTTTCCTCTCTTCCACTTCTTTCTTTCCATTCCTTTTAAAGAAAACAAACAATAATAAGTAAATTCCTTACATTTTTAAAGATTTACCCAACAAAAAACTACAAACATTTTCCGGTGATGGATGCATATTCAAAACATATACATAGACATTAATCCATTTTTTTGATTCAATTCAATGAGTAGCTCAAGCAATTCTGCTCCTACAATGGAGCGGCGGAGAACGCTTACCATGGATTGGGATGGTTTGGGGGACGATGATGATGATTGCTTCTTTGAAACTCGTGAAAGAATGTCATCGGCCGTTCCTCTTGATCTGGCAGGATTCCCAGACGAGGACGAAGAATTTGAGGATAGCCGAATGTCATTTGCTTCTGCTATTTCTGCTGCCTCCATTAAAAGGATTGGCAACATTGAGATTGAGGCTGTCACCACAAACCCTTCGAATGTAATGGGAGGATACGACATGTGGATGACCGAACCTGGAGACATTAAGGAGCGACGCAAGAAGCTTTTTCAAGGTACGAACATCAACTCTCGTTAAGACGATAGTCCTATTATAGAACCAGAATCTAGTTCTCTTAGGGAAAGAGACTGATGACGTGGTGGCTGTTGGTGATGACAGCTAGCAATACAGGGCAAGTGTTTCTTTTTTATTCGGCCACATCATCAATTTGGTTTCATAGTGTGAACCAGATTCTGGTTATATAGTATTTTTGCCTAAACCCAAATGTGGGATTTCATCTTGACAGGTATTGGATTGAACAGCAACAGAGAATTCCTAAAGGTCACCACTGCAAAATTTGGTAGAGGAATTTCAGTTAAGCCTAAAGTTCCTCTTCCCCAAGCTTCTAAACCAAAGGCAGAATCTTGTCCCTGGGAAGAACCAAACAAAGACAAACCTGTGGTTGCCGTTGTGGCCGTGGCTGAGGGTGAGGCTGAAGCTGAAGCTCAAGCTTCACCTGAAGCGCCAATGATGCTTGTCAGGTCAAGATCGGATGGTGATATAGAGAGCTTTTCTATCAAAACGAAAAAGAGAAAAGAAGAACTAATTGGTCCTATATCGAAGCAGCGTTTAACTAGAACATCGTCAGGACAGATTTCATACAGCACAGGTGTTTGTCAATATGCCTGTCATGTTCAAATATCAGCACCAAAAAGGGCTAGAACCAGATCAACCTTGCCGAATAGTGATGCCTTACAATCGGAATGGACGCCGGGTGCTTTTGATTCGTTCTTCCTGATAAAGAATTTGGACACTGGGAAGGAGTTTATTGTTAAAGAATCCAATGAAAAGGGAATGTGGAATAAGCTCAATGATGTTCAGACAGGGAAACAACTTACAATGGAGGAATTTGAAAAATCTGTTGGATATTCCCGGGTTGTCAAAGAACTGATGGCCCGTGGTAACGTCTCACAGAGCCTTGAGGATGCTCGAAAAATAAATGTTAACTCATATCTGACTAAGAGTTTCAGAAATAGCAAGAGAATGGGTGCATCTTTATTGAAGAACATCATGGGAGTCACAAACACTAAGAGTGGAAAAATTGTAGATAAAGAAGGGGAAATTAAGAGTGGAAAATTTGTAGATAAAGAAGGGGAAATTCCTTTACCAGTAGAACAGAGAACAAACAAAGCTTCTTCTCAATGGATCAAAACACACCAATATGGGAAATCCCATAAAGAATTTTCGGCATTGCACATGTCTCAAGAAATTCAAGCACATGATGGCTCGATATGGATGATTAAGTTCAGCTCAGATGCATGTTTCCTAGCAAGCACTGGAGAAGATAGTGTAATTCATGTATGGGAAGTGCAAGAATGTGATGTTATGTCAACAAGATCAACTGAAAATATGAGTTCACCAGCAGAGACGCATGTTCACCCAATGGCTGGCACTGCTTCAGATCGGCCTCCACTTGCTGAGATTACACCAGAAATGAAAAAAAGAGGCAGGAACGGTAAAAAAAAGGAAAACTCGATCCCTGACTATGTAAATATGCCAGAAACTGTATTTGCTCTTTCGGAAAAGCCATTCTGCACTTTCAAAGGTCACCAAGATGAAGTGTTAGATCTCTCATGGTCAAAATCTCAGGTCAGTAGAAAACAAACGTTTAGCGAACTTTGAATCCACGAGAGTCAGGAAAATGTAGCAAAATTTGATATAGAACGCTCAGATTTATAATTAATAAGATGATTTGGATATTTACTAGAAACAGTTTAACATAGAAGGAAAAAAAATTTCTATGCAGCTACTGCTGTCATCTTCAATGGACAAGACGGTTAGGCTGTGGGACTTGGAGATGAAAAGCTGTTTAAAAATGTTTGCACACAATGATTATGGTGAGAAGCCGATGTACACTGCATTTATTCAATTATCAAGGTTGAAAAATTGCTTATGTTAGTTGAAATGTTGTTTGATCGGTCCCACTGATTAAGTCTATGGTTTGGCAGTAACTTGCATACAGTTTAATCCCGTAGATGAAGATTATTTCATGAGAGATCGGAAGAGCAACGTCTGAACTCCAGTCACATACCTGATCGTCAAGTTGTGGACTGGATAGATATTCATGAGATGGTTACTGCCGGCTGCTACACTCCTGATGGCCAGGTAAATGCTTCAAATTATGCTCTCTTCTGCCAAACTTGTACTGATATCATTTTCTTGTTCTGCTGAAGGGTGCGATCATCGGCTCACATAAAGGGATCTGTCGTTTCTATACTATAGACGGTAAGAACAGCTCCTGAATTCCACGTTCTCCCATCCAATTCTGTCAGTGACTGCCTATGCTAATCTTCAGTTTATTTTGTAACTGTAGATTGCAAATTGGAACAGAAAGATCAAATTGAGATTCAATGCAAGAAGAAGACTCAAGTGAAAAAAATCACAGGTTTTCAGGTACTGAATTTCACTTCATCTTCTCTCCCTCTGGAAACTTTAACGGCAAGTAACTATGGTTTCTTTGTCCACAGTTCTCTGCTCAGAATCCATCCGAAGTGCTCATTACTTCTGCTGAATCTCAGATTCGAATCCAGAATGGGACAGAGCTCATCCAGAAACTTAGAGGTATATAACCTTGACAAGTTCAGTTAAAACATAGTGACGTCTGGAATCCAAATAACATGCCGGTATTGCCAACAGGATTTAAGAATACTAGCAGCCAAATTTCAGCCAACTTCACTGCAAACGGAAGATATGTCATAAGCGCAAGCGAAGATTCTCAGGTCTATATTTGGAAGCTTGAAGAATCAAAAACTGAAGTAGGTGGGAAAAGCAGAACTCGGCCTACTATCCAGACATATGAGCACTTCCCATGTAAAGATGTTTTGGCTGCTATTTCTTGGCCAGGTAGCACAAAGTACGAACTCCCAGTTGTAGACATGGATCCCAAAAGAAATTCCAAACAATCTAATCCGACACAACCAGCTCCCACCTCTGGTTCTCCAACCAAAGAAGACATTGCAGCAGGTGAAACCAGCAAGAGTCAGTTGCCACCGCTTCCCAAGAAAAATAATACGGCCGAGAAGAATCCAAGCGCCACAGAAGAGGATTTAGATCAAGCCACTTGCATAGACTCTGAAAATGGTACCACTGAATCATTTAGTGCAGCCTCTTCATCAATCAAGTGCGGTGACTCACCTTCCGTCTCTTCTTCCGGGACTGCTGGATCTCAATCCCAGTCTTCGTCAAAGTCTTTGTTTGACGGCGGCAGTACCCAAGGAACGGTCCATGCAACAGCATGGGGCCTGGTTATCATAACGGCAGATGTGGGAGGACAGATCAGGATATATCAAAATTTCGGGATGCCTCTCAAAGTCAGTAGACAGTCTAATCTCTTCCTGTCATAGATAAACTGCTATAACTTGGGAACTAATCTCAGTAAGAATCCAGTACTTTTGTGTACAAGTTCTGTAGAAAATGTAAAGAACAGATAGAATAAAGTGCCAAACGCATGGGGTGTTGAGCATTTTTGCCCTGTATTTCAGCAAGTAGGCAATAATTCTAAGCAAAGAGAATGGATAGTTGAAAGGGTACCAGAGTTTCAAACTTTTGAATTACATTCTAGTAATGTACTATATATAGGCTCCACCAGGCCAGATGATGTTCTTCTTCGCTTGTCTGAGTGATAAATTTGTATATTCCCTCACTTGTAGTCTGAATTATGAAGCTGTAGCTTTATTGCATAATTTGGCTACTGGTGAGCTTGTTGGAATTATATAATTTATGTCGTTGACTATTTTATATTAGTTCAAATAACATAAAAATTTCAAATTATGATTTTCGACATAAGTAACTCCAACATCGAAAGTTTTTAGACTTGATGGTATGTCAAGTGGTTAAGAGCACCACTTATGACGATAATATGGTTCAGTTCCATGCTAACATCCATCACCAAAGTTTCCCAAATTGTATCCAATAATAATAATAATAATAATAATAATAATAATAAGAAAAATGTATTAAAATGGGTCGAGTCATGTTCGGAGATGGCTATTGAATGAGGGAAGCTTGCAAAGCGTTTGACAACTATTTAGATTATTTGTTTGATTATAATCTACTATGTGATATCATTTTATTTAGTTTGGCTACAAAGCCTTATCTATTTCCTAATAAGGAGTCTTATTGCTTACGTGGCGGAAATATAACAAAAACGGCCCACCAACAGAGGCTGTTTTTGTTAGATTTCGGCCACGTAAGCTATCTATCTCCTTATCAGGAGCTTCATCTATCTCTTTAGTAAAATTCTTATTTTATTGGTTGTTTTTTATAAAAAGTAAAAAATTGCGATTTGACTTTTATTTTTTGACTTTTTAACAGTAGTGAAACCAATCAAAATAGATTATAAACTACCTAGACAAACACTTTGTTGATAGTTTTTCTCAAACGAAAGACGAGAGCAGGGCTCTCTCCTCCAAGGTTTTTTTTTTCGAGCTCTTTGTTTTCAAATTTTAGTACAAAATTTTTAGTCTTTGTTATCCTTACATCGCAGTGGTTTATCAGAGATTTTGAGTTTTATATTACAAAATAAAGATCAAATCACCTCATTGATCACCACAATAACATTGCAAATATCCAACCTGCAAAGCCAAAATGGAGAAGAACGGAGTGGAGACTCCTCCTTCGAGTCCTCTGGCAACCGTAGAAGAGATCCAAAAGCGCCTCCTTCGACCTTCAAATTCTCAACGGCAATATTGATATTAATTCAATTCATTAATGTGCAATCATGTATGCAACTTTTTTTCTGATTTAACAGTTACATAAATTTTGCTTTTTCCTTCTTGAACAGGCGTGATCGAATTAGCCAGAGCTCATTCCACCTGTACTCCAACTCTTATGAGTTGCAGAAAATTCGAGAAATATCAAGCAAGAAGCTCGAGGATTATCTAGATCCGGTACTTCTCTCTTCAGTTTGTGCAAAAATTGGGGGAAAAAGGAAAAAGGAAGCATCAACGGAGATTCAATGCTTGCAGGAATTTGATCGATTTGAGAATTGGCAGAAAGAGGAAGATTCGAGAACAGAGAAAAAATTACCGAAATTCGGGAAAAATGACAGCCACTGGATTGAGAAGTCTGATGGAGATATCTGTACTCCGTTTCTGCAGTTCGAGAAGACGGGGTTGAAGCGATTCACGAAGTGAAGGGTAAGCAGAGAGGGTGCGCATTTTAAGCTGTAATTCATATGTGCAGAGACGTGTGTATATTAGAGTCATCAAACGGTTGGATACTAACATGCGCGCACACGATTCTGCCATAGATAACAGAACTGATGATGAATTAAAGCGTACTGATTCAATCAATAATATTTCAGGATAATTCAGAAAATCTGAAACATTTTCCCGTCAATAAAAGATAAAAAACCAAAATTCGAAAAAATTCATTCCAATATGTTTCGAGGATAACTCAAACTTTGATCCTTTCAAGCAAGAGGGTTTCAAGACTAATTACCAAACTTGTACACGGGTAGTGTAACACGGGGAAAAGTATTGAGATCAAATATTGAGTATTTGAGTCTAGGTATGTCTAAACTCACCCCGGCATGAGAAGAACAATTAATATGTAATAAATAACAAAGTATAGTGAAGCGTGAGACTCAAATTTCAAACACTTATGGTATATATCAGTCATTGATATAAATACATTATTAGCCCTACAAATCAAATTAGTGGTTATGTTATGATGATCTCGATCTAGTGCCATAATATGGCCATGTAACATACAATGGGGTACGTAATATAAGAAATCACAATCATGTGGCATGTGTCAGTGCGTGCTACACGGCCGTATTGCATTATATGATATCATAGTATGACACTAGATTATTTTTAATGTTATATCACGTCATCCGGTGTCGTACAAGTGCCAAACATATAGTGTTAAATCATGTTTTCTTAACGGCGCTTAAACAAGTCTTTTAAAACACTACACGTCACATGAGTACGAGAGTATATTAACAAATAATGCTATGGAACACCAGTGGTGCTTGACACCAGTTTATGTAGCATTCAATGTAATATTAAATGATAAGTGAAATTAAATGAATAAATAAATGACTTATTGAATTCAACTTATCATTTAATACTATCTTGATATGGTGTCAAGCACCAGTGATACTAAATGACATTACTCTATATATTAACGTATCTGGAGAGGATATCTTTACCTAAAATTTTCTATTGTTCAAGAATTTGGGTGACCAAAATTGAGATTGAGAGACGGTGTTTGGATTGGAACACTCATCCACTTCCCATTCTCCCGTATCTAGAACCCAATCTCCAACGTTTTGACTCCGTATCTACAACTCAATCCAACCAAAACATGGATTTTTCGGCCCAAATTGGAAAACAGTAAACTTAGAATTCTACTTTTAAGTACATATTTTTCAGTGTAGATATTCGTCCATTAATATTCTCTTATTCTTTTTTATTCGTCCCAAATTATATTTATTTTTCCTTAGTATTAAATTTTTAGCTTTCTAATGTAACCTTATTTATGATGTATGTCAATCAACAATAAAGAAGAACTAAAGTAAAATATTAAATAAGCCAAAGAGTATATTAGAAAATATATTATTAAAAATGTACATTTCGTTCTTTCAAAAAAAAAAAAAAATACATTTCCAAAAACATTAATGAAATTTTCTTAATTTATGTGAAAAATAAAAAAAGAATTTTTTTGGGGGATGGGGAGAGTAGCAAGTCCATTGTCAAGTAAGGAAGAAATAATGTTGAATACTTTCTGAGATGATCTTAACGAAATTGAATTTGAATTTAAATGCATTTCGTGCCTAACCCTCGACAGTCCTAATCGCCATTAAAGTGGAAGTTGCTTTGCCACTAAAGTGATATTGATTCATGATTACGAAAATTTTATTTTGCTTTATATTGTGCATGCGTGCATATACGGTATTCATCCAGATTGGGTTTTACAAGTGGAGGTAAGGTGGCTATAATTTTGATGGGCGCCATATATGTACATATGCCCAATAACTAGCATACGTGCCGTCAATATAAAATTTTCATGATTGATTAAAGACACAAAAAACAATAATCCTTATCAAACACGGAAGTATAAACTCAATTTCGTTTAAACTTCACAAATTCAAATCGTATATACTAGACAATTAACTAAAAACGAACTTTAAAGAATAATAAGCTAGCTAATTGACATGGAAACCCTAGTCAACATCATACATAGGCGTGGCTATAATGTATATAAATAAATTTTTTACTTTTGTGTCATTAAGTTTTTGCCCAGCCAATATATTGATTAACATTCTATTAAATCATATGCACCTGCTACTAATAATAATAGGGATAATTTATGGATGTATAATATAGTAATAAAATAAATATTGAAGCTTAATGGTCCTCATCAATATATAATGTAGAGTAATGATACAACTCCCTATTAGTTCACAATTAGTACACCGATTAACAGAAATTAAAACATTTCATTATAAATGGAGAGAAATTGGAGGGTAAAATTGTTAATTGGGACATTTGAATAATGATTTGAGGTTATAAAACTATCAATCGGTGAACTAACAGAAGAGTACGTACCATTATGACTTGTGTTAAAAAGATTAAATATGCGCATTGTGTTCAACAATTTTTTTTTAATGTACGACTCTTTTAACTTTCTTTCGTTTGATCACCATGATCACTCAACTTACTGTAAAAAATAGCCGCTGAACTATACCATGATGATCACTGAACTTTCATTTAAGTGTTGTAATGGCCACGGAATTAGGGTCGGAAACATTAATTTTGTTTTTATAATAATTAAATTATGAAGAAAAAAAATTACAAAATTTGCTTCATCTCACCCCACCCTTCGTCAAATTGATGATGGTAAGCTATTTGTTTTATCCAACGTGAAATGAAATTAACTGCCATTTTCAGATTGGTCAATTAATTATTGCTCAAACTGAAATTAACAGTGTGCCTATTTATTTAGTTTCAGCTCATTTTTGACATATTTTAATACAAGGTGAGATCATAAGGGTAGGATGAACATATATACAAGCACCAATTAATGATGCTAAACATAATACTATCATATCATGTGGAATTAAATAATAAGTTCAACTGTGATTAAAGTTATTTTTATGGAAAATGTCAAAATTTTCCGTATTAAACAAACCCTATATCACATTTTTTGCCAGTAAACTAGTGTTAAATACTATTACATCTACTACTCTGTGATATTAATATAGCATTATTCATTATGGACATGCCAGGAGATAAGATCACGACAAGTAAAATGTGACGCGATAATTGGATATTGATGAAATTGGAGAACGTATAGGTGGGACAAGTAAACATATAACTCCTAGAAATCAACGCCGGAATCAGATTCCAGCACAGAAAATGGGGATAATATGATAATGATGGAATCTCCAGCCCCCAATTCACTTTACTATCTGTCAGTCTCTTCTCTCTCTCTCTCTCAGAATCATTTTCATAATAATTAAAATGTTTGTAACCCCAGAAGGAACGTTGTAAAAGTAAAAGCTGCCTCCTCTCTCTCCACAATGTGGGTTTTCTCTGTCATCCATCATCCATGCATATGCATGTTTCTTTTAGAGAGAGGAAGAGAATCTAATAAGAAAGAATCTCTGTGTTTTTTAGGGTTTTCAACTGGGATTTAAGAACTGGGAAGATCTGACTTGAATTTCCGAGCCAAACATTCCATTGTTTTTTAGGTACATTTACTACGTACGACAAACAACTGCCCAATATATGCATGTACCAAGATGACAATGCCGTGTTTGGCTCGCAGATCCATACAAGATTTTCCCCACAAAGCACCTGCAAAATAATCAAATCTCCATGTTTAATCTCCTCTCTCCAGAGAGAAAGAGAGAGAGAGAGAGAGCCGGGTTGGGGGGGGTTGGTAGGGAGATAGCTTTACTTGTGGGGTTTGGGGGGGGGGGGG
>CAVNYN010249412.1:10961-24701 GCA_963692815.1 Nyctanthes arbor-tristis
CCCCCCCCCCCCCCCCCCCCCCCCCCCCCCCCCCCCCCCCCCCCCCCCCCCCCCCCCCCCCCCCCCCCCCCCCCCCCCCCCCCCCCCCCCACTAATGTATAAGAGTTGCTTTATTCGATCTTGGTAAGCAGTCTTGATTCTTACAAAAGTAAGATGCCTAAGATTCCTTTTCGTCCACAAGCCGAATGCCACTTGTACTAGTACGAGTAGAATATGGGAGTATACCTAGGTAAAATTCTAGAGGAATAACGTTATTGGTCACCTTATGTAAATTGTTTTTATATGAAATTTTAGTGAATATCGATATCACTCTACTGTTTGCCGACTCTTTCAATGTTGATATGTGCAGTAGAAGACATGTGTTTGGTTTCTATTGAACCATGCACGTCTAACCGCAAGCATTGCATCTTTTCTACAGTGAACTAATTTTTAACACAAAGTTAAGGCATTATTGTATGTTATCAAACCCAACTATTAAATAAAAATGTGGTAAGAGGGTAATAGCCAAAGACCATGACCTTCATAGCCTAATGGTATCTAAATTGGTTTCTCCTGTCCTTAATCAAGGTTTCAATTCCTCATCCATACAATCTCCCTTGTAATATTCCCCCCCTCCAACCAAAAAAAAAGGAAAAAAAAGAAAATAAAAAAGATAATAATATTCATATATTTTTCCGTAACACAATATGCAAAATGAAAGACCTAATAAAATAGATGGTATATATGATAATATTTTGAATAAGAACTAGATGTGTATTATTATTATATAATAATATATGGAATGAAGCGAAATGAAATAAATATTTTAATATCATTTTGAATCAAAACTTAAGAATACATTTTTGCTTTGTAATCCTTTTCAATAACATATATCGTCTCTTACTTTTGTAATATTTGATTGACATTGTTCCCACATAAATTGTTTAACAGGTTGATCGTGTAACCGTGTTTTCAACAAGAAAAATCAAATGTCATCAGTAATTTTATATATCTACTGTTTAATATTAGTTCTGGTTCTAGTTTCATTAATCAAACACATCAAATAACTTATGTAGCATGCATGGAATTAAGTTATGGATAATTTGATTGCCCTAAGAAAAATACTCTTCATATAAATTCCATATTTACAACTAAACGCACCATAAATCTCAAATAACTTCTCTATATATATGGTGTGTATATACGCAACCACATGAAATATCGTGTCTGATAAACGGCACCCATATAAGTGTTAAAAAATTATTGTTTAATTAAGAGATAATAATAACGTCTATAACTCATAGATATTAAGTTTTCGTCCTGTAAAGATGGATTTTCTTTTAATTTTATTTTTCTTTCTAATGCTTAAGTTGCTCATAGAACTCAAATAAGACAATTAGCTACAGTCCTGCATGCTCTCCTAGACTCCAAACAATATGTTGGTAAAATAATATGTCAACTAATTGACATGAAACAATAAGAAAAGTACACATGGTAATGTGGGGCAAGTGGTTATTTTTCATTGGTCCATATTAATTGATTAGTATGTTATATCCTAACTAATATAAATTTTTATAAGGTGATTACGGTATTCTTCTTTTCTTTGTTCAGTAATGAAATCGTTCTCCTATAATAATAATTAATACATATCTAGTCAAAATCCATGTTGTTTGATTGCATCCTAATAGCTTCTCACACTCTTGATTAAGGACTCCAGTCTCTTTTCTCTACAATCTCTAGAGTGTGTTTGATATGAAATGATGAAAAAGAATATATTTTCTAACTTTCAGGAAAATATCTTACTTAGGGAGGAGGTGATAATCGATTTCAAGGGAAAATGGAAGAAAATATGCTTAATAAGATTGTACCATGTAATTTAAATTTCATTTCTATTGATGAATCAAACACGCAAAAGTTAGAATTTAGATAGAAATATGACATTTTCCATGGAAATTTTATGCAATCAAATACATCTGCTGGGGTCGTAAATTTTAACCACCAAACTGAACTCTCGGAATGGTTTGGTTTAGGTTTCAATTGTGTCAAATCATCAACGATATGGTTTTGACTTGAACTGAACCGTCTTGGAATATTTTGGTTTAGGTTTTAATTGTGCCAACCTGCCAGAAAAAATGATGATAGAACTTGTCTTTATAGCCCATCACCCCCTATTCAATGTCCAAATAGATATAGTTAAATATAGCATAATCACATTTCCTAACCAACAAAAATTCCATCATTGGTTACTCTAGTACCAAGTCGTAAACATAATCCTTCTTGCCTATCCATCATCAGTTTAGCATCCCACAATTTGTATGTGACAAGATTAATAATTCATTAAAAGTCTCAAGAAAGAATAATCTAATTTGCTATTCAAGTTTTATTTCTAAATTCTAAACTACCATTCTAATTTCTTGTAATAATATAAAAAATTCTTCTTTTTATTTAATCTACCAATGTTTCTCTTACTAAAATACTTGCCAACATCCTTATATTTTTATGATGATGATTAAAAGGGAAATTACATAAGGTATAGCTTTTGGCGATTGATATTTTGTTTTGTTGCGTATGTCACTAATATATGTCGTCTTGATTTATATATATGCAATTCACATGTTTTTGCTTTAACTTTTAAAAATTGATGGATACATATATATTTTTTTAACTCGGTGGGAGTGTATTAATTTTTCCATTGGTAAATCGTGATTTGAAACCACACCAAACCCCAATATTATAGTTCGGTTTGTTTTAAGAAATTAAGTAGTTTGGTTTGGTTTGGAAAATTCCCAAACCAAACCGTATGCCCCCGTGCTCATATATATATATATATATATATATATATTACAATCGGGAGGAAAATTAAATGTGACAAAAATGGACCACTTTATTTCTATCTTGTGGAATGAATTATAAGGGCAAAATCCAAATCAATATATGAATATCCCCAATAATAATATACGACTTTTGAGTTGCCTTCAATCTCGTGCTGATCTTATTCTGTATTAAGTCACTTCAAAAAATAATCAGAAAACAAGATAAATGACCTAAGATGATAGATACACTTTGAAATTAATAATTAGTATCATATAAAGTGTTTGAGTTACTCATTCTGTTATATTTATTTATTATTATATTATACTAATAAGAATAATGTTATTTATCCATGTATAAAAAAAAAATAATGTTATTTATCCGATATCTAGTCTAACTGATATTTTCTTATTGGATATGTAGTGGATAGATGTCTTCATGTATTTATAATTATCTATTCATCCCCAATGTAAAAATGCCAACTAGACTAGAGATTAGTTTCTAATCTAAATATATAGCACTACTCTTTATAATAGCAAAGTCAATTTTTTAATTTTAATAATGATGAAGCGTCCAAATCTTAATGGGTAATTTGCGCAAATCGACCTCATCGTTGAGTGTCAGTACGAAAATAAACCCTATAATTTATAACGTGGTGATTTCAACATTAATTAATGTATCAATATTCCTTGCAAAAAGGACCTTATTGTCCAAATATATCAATTTTTGTTGTTAAAATGGCCTTTTTACACTTATTTTCTTTCTTTTACAATATAATTATTTTTAAAGCTATTTTACCCTTAATTTCAAGTAAAATATAAAGACAAAAATTTATATTTTTATCTACCAAATTCAATTATCATCATAGTATTACCTCTCAACTACCACAAAAACAAGTCGGACCTTTTCGATTTTCTAGTTAATTAAAATATTTTTTGGAATCTCTAATGGAAACACCGACTTTTTCACCGCTAGTGCCGTGCGAGGACTAATATGAAGACCAACATGATATACCAACCAACAATAAGAAGTTTCCTACATGTCACCTCTCGTCGGAATCCTGTAAGAAATATAAATATTTGTCTTTATATTTTAATTGAAATTAAGGGTAAAAATATCACTTCAATAATAAAGTTGACAAATTTGGATGGTAAGTGTATTCATAACATAGAATCATGCATTATTATTTCACATGATGCATTTGTTAGAGCATGATTTTTTTTGGGGGCCCAAATTTGGGGTTTTCCCCCTTTGTTTACATACATGCAAATAATATAAAAGGGAATAACACTATTTTTGAGTTTTTTTCCCCTTGAGCCAAATAATGTATAAGTTGAATAATGTGAGTTTTGGTGCTTTGGGGGGGAGGTAAAAGAGGGGACCAAACTTAGCCCCTTTTTTAGAGATTTCACCCTTGCAATTGGTTTTTCCCCTTTTAATTTTTTTTCTCTTTTTCAAATAGGACTTTTCCCCTTCAAATTTTCACTTTGAATTTTTTCACTTTGAGGTTATTGTCCCATATTAATCTTGCTCTTATTGGTGCTTCAATTCAACAGTACTTCAAGTTTTCTTGGAACGAGTCTTTTGAGAACGTCTAATTGTGTGACTTCATCATTTGCATTCAAATGACAGAAATTCTCGAAAACTGTAAAAGTCTAAAAGAGAACATTCCTTATGGAAAAATGTCCCAAAAACCATTCAAGAGAATTTTTAAAAACCTAGGTAGGGCGGTTTAGGATTTTTCACCTTTTCCATTTTATTAGCAGAGTTTTCTCTTTGAATCACTCTATTATATGCCCATTAACTAAAATATGTTTATGGTTAATTAATTGAAGACTGCAGAAATAGTTGAAGTCATACCCAATCAAGAAAGGATGTTATTTTAAACTCATTTCAAGTAATTTAAACAAAACTTGACCTTTAGTCTCCTTGGCTTTTCTGGTGATACGAACATATTTATATAGTTGTCATTGTCATT
The DNA here is from genome assembly GCA_963692815.1 of Nyctanthes arbor-tristis. Lineage (NCBI taxonomy): Eukaryota > Viridiplantae > Streptophyta > Magnoliopsida > Lamiales > Oleaceae > Nyctanthes > Nyctanthes arbor-tristis. The sequence goes on from CAVNYN010249412.1 coordinate 15,730, forward strand.
CTGTAAAATGAAAGAGCAATTTTTGTTTTTCACCTAGATATATAGCACAATACTGCCTTTTTTTTTTTAATGGAACGCGATTGATTCATTGCTTGGTTGAGCTTGAAAATTCACATATTTGAACAAGTCTCGTGGATTCCGTCTAATGATACCAACGAAATCAATTACTAATCATTTCTTATTGAATTGAATTAACTAATTGATGTCCTACTAGGACGTTAACTCAAAGTTCATTTGTCTTGTTTTCACTTGTCAAGAGTAATGGATTTCAATACTCATGATATAATACAATTTTTTCCTATTTAACAGTATCAACTTAATTACCTGTGATTTGAACTGTGGTACAGTTGTTAGATACTTACATTTCAGGCTAGAACTCTCGAGTTCGAAACAGACATGCCCCTCCCCTATGTCCCATTTTTATCACCAAAAAAAAAGCTCACCTTGTCATAGCATGGTATATAGGAAGATTGAACAAAATTTTAATTTGGCACAATTCTTGCAACAAATATTTTAATTAGCTAGTCTAAATGGACCTGTTTGAAAAGTTAAGCTAGTCTATAAATGATGCTGAAAACTTGAAAAGTTAAGGGACAACGAGTCAGATCTAAGAAGGAATTTATAAAAATACTGCTTGCTAACAAATTTTTTTATATTATGTATTACAATTTTCTCGCTTCAAAAAAAAATAATAATTATTATTACAATTTTTTAATTTTTCTGATCTGAGAGTCTATCTATTTCATTAAATTTCTATATTTACATTCAAATACAAATTTTGATAAAATTAGATTTTTGAATTTAGCTAGGTAGATTAGTCTCTTATTTTATTTTATTTTTTTTAAAAAAAATTGTTGCTTTCTGCAGCGGTTAGTGCAAAATTTATGTGCTGATCATGACTAAACATATTTGATTTTTTTTTTTGGGGGTCAAACCTGTTGGTTTTCGAAAACATCCAACAAAATTTGCATATTGCATATTTTTATGAGGAAATTTGACGAAACTTTTTTTTGGGTGGGAAACACTACTTAAGGAAGTGTTTGATTCTCATTATTGATTCTCATTATAATTTTATTTTACTTACCATTGATTTGACAATTATTCATTTATAACCATAAATTTCAAATTTTCATTAAATCTACACAACTCATTTCACTCAATTATAATTTTTTATTATAATTCAATGACAATAATGAGAATCAAACAGCCACTAAGTTTTGACGTGGTATTTAAGCCTCCACCTCGACTTGAGGTGGGAGGGGGTTTTGAACAACCTCCACCATAAAATTTGACGAGACTTATAAAATTTATCAGTGCTTGTTTGATTCTCATTATTTTCTTAAATTATAATTTTATCTACCACTGATTGATATTTAATTTGACAACTGCTCAATTACAGCCATATATTATTTCAAATTTTTTCACATTTTCAATACACATCATATATCTCTCCTCATTATAATTTCCTCAATTTTAGACAAATAATAGAATCAAACAAATATTAATAACTGTCGGATTCATAGTTGAATTATGACAATGGAAGAAGCCTCGAAACAAAACACGAGTATTGTGTCAGAAGCATGACCCAAATTAAAGGTGGTAAAGTAAAGAAGTGTGACGTATAAACATTGCAGGATGAAAATGCAATCTCGAACTTGCTGTGCGCCTCTTTTTGACTCCTGATGGAGTGCACTCTTTAATGACGATACTTCAAGAATTCTCTCTCTAATACATTTTTCTTTATGAAAATTTAAGAAATTTGTAAATTAATGCTTCTCATATGAATTGAACTCTGATTAGTACTTGGGACCTTTCCATATTCTTGTCCAATTAATTTCCCTATTTCCTTGATCTCTCCAAAAATCGTTAGAGTGTAGTGGTACTATTGATTTTATAACTTGCACACAAGTGGGCAAGGGTGGAGGTGGGGTGGCAACCCTCTTCCCCGGCTACCCAGTTTTCGGGAAATCCCTTTAGAACCCTTTGAAAAATTTAAAAAAAAAAAAAGAAAGAAAAATTTATTGTTTCGGCTGCGAATCGTCAAGTTTCAGCTATCTCCTTTATTATCTTTTGGCTACTCCCTGCAATTGATTATAAACATTAATAATCTAGTCAACTCAATAACACAACTGAAAGATTGTTAGAATTCTCTTAACACCGGTATGATATATTCCATTCAAAAAGCTCAAAAGGTATTCAAACTTTGATATGAAATCGCTCAAATCGAAATTCTCTTTACACCGTATGGTGTTTTGTGCAACAATTAGTTGAACAGTACTTGTCTGAGTCAGAAGTTTTCTTGGGGATTACATGCATACAACTAACCTCTTTGCAAAAAAAATTTTCAGGAATGAAGTAAAAAAGTGCAATGTTTGGAAGGGTGAAAAGGGTTCAAATTCTTGGAAACTAAACCCATCTCCTTTTGTGGAATACTTGACCGGTGAAGTACTGTGCAAAGCATCCCAAATTAGGTAACTATATAAGGTGTCATTAAGAATACTAAAATGAAAAATTTTAAACATTAATTATTGGGGTTCAATTTTTGATTGTGGCTAACATCAACCAACGCCCCATATGTTTCTTTTTCGACCTATAATTTGCGCCGAACAAAACTGGAATGTTTGATTTTTTCTTCTATATATGAATATTCATTTCTCTTGTTAGAGCTGTAGTGTATACTATGAAAGAGCGCCATCTTCACAAGATAAAGGCTTTAGAAGATGAGGGAAACAAACTGCTACTTCTTGTGTGTGTGTGTAACTCTTCTAATTATATAAGCAATTAATCAACCCAACAATCATATGTTGAAATTTGATGTATAGGTACAAAAGATCCATATTCATGATTAATGATACAATCAACCAAGATCTCTCTTATTGTGACGAACATTCATTAATTAACCTGAGTAGAATTAATTTAGGTATAGGTACACTTCAATATATACTTAAACCTAAAATTAATTAGTAATTAATTAACACATATAATAAGTGCTACAAGAACTCAATACATACAAATATATATTTCCAAAACAGTAATGCAGGTTAATACTACAAATTATGGAAACAAATCAAGAACAAAAATTATTAAACCTATTGATTAATTTCTAGGGTTTTCAGCCTATCTTAGATTGGGAACCCTAAGCCCTCCATTTTTGGCCATCCCTTCAAGCTCCATTAATACTTAACTTGACTGAAGTTTCGACTGAAAGTTGAGTCGAGCCAATGCCAACAGTTACTGTTACAATGGATTGTTTGCTGAGGAAGTATTAAAACACGAAAGATCAGTCCAAGTGGATGCACCACTACTCCATTGATCATTTCCTGGAATTCCCATTAATTGCCTTGATAAATTCAGCTGACCAGAAGAATTCTCTTCCATTTTCACTGATGATACGTTAATGTTCTGATTCAGCATTAAGCCCGAGAGTTTAGGCCGCACCGCCTGACTGGATTCACTGGCAAATCTAGATTGCTCGTCTCCACCCTCAAAATGGTAAAGCCCAGCTGCTGGAGATGGATCCAAACCACCCAAGAAAGGGAGCTGCTGCTGGTGGAACCTCCACTGTTCAATGCCACCACTTGATATAAGTGAAGCCATTCCACCACCAATGCCACCGCCACTGCCACCACCGAGAAAATTGCTTCCCATCTGAAAGTTCATCTCGCTCACCGGAGCCGAAATTCCACTGTAGTTTAAGCTATCACCAGTACTATAGCTATCCGTTAGCTGACCTAATGGAGACATGAACCTTAGTGGTGGGAATTGAGAGGTGAGGCCTAAAATATTACCCGGTCCCGTGGTGCTAGATGAAATGGCACCGGTTGTACTGGTGGAGTTAGTGGTATCTTGCCGGTCATTGTTGGGTGGCACCGGAGACTTTGAACTTGTAGATTTACTTCTCTTGTTTCTCCGGCAGCCACCTCCCACCGGAACGCTTCTCAGAGCACCGCCTCTAGTCCAGTACCGTCTACACGTCTTACAAAAGTGTCGAGGCTGAGAAAGACTATAATTGTTGAAATAGCAAAACTTTGTGTTTGTTGATTCACATCTAGGGCATTTTAGGGCGGCTTCTGGCATCGGTATGTTGGCCATCCGGGCTCGTTCTGCCATCGACCCGGGCCGGATTGATCCTGCCCCACCGGTGGTGGCGGCATGAGGCTGAGCTGGAGCTGGAGCTGCTGGCGGCGGAGGCTGTGACAGCAAAGGGTTTGTGCTACTAGTTCCAATAATTTGATGATTTTGATGATTCTGATGCTACAAAAAAAGAAAAAGAAAAAGCAGAAAATGAAACATCTAGTATATTCAACAAATTAAAGAAGTGAATAATAATCTAAAAAATGAAAGATCATGAGATAAACAAAAAGAAAGAAAGGGATCAAGAAGAATATTTATCTTTTGAATTTTGCTTTTTTCTCAAAGAAGCCATGGAATTATATCAAAGAAAACCCTAACCTGCTGCCAGTTGGTTGGATCAAGATAAGCTGGAATTGAAGAAAAAACCATTGTTCTTGATGATCTCTTTCTCTTTTTTGTAAAGCTTAATTGGTTTTGAAGGTGTATAGTGGAGAGAGAATCACATCAACTTTAGAGAGAGAGAGAGAGAGAGAGAGAGGAGATGATAAAGGGAGAATGAGAATAAGGAGCAAAAATAAAGGAGAGGGCTTTATGGGTGTATATATAGAGAGAGAAACATATAATTTAGTTACACTGCACACATACTACTCATCTCTATCTCTCTCATCTCTCACACACTTCACACACTTAGACCCAACAAGGGTTAATCGGTTTTCTTTCTGTCTGATTTTGTTATATTATTTTTTAGGGTTTTTTTCTTAGCCTTTAAGATTCTTTGTTTGATCTATCTTGGGTGGTGGGATGTTTCTATAATTGCTTAATTAGAAAAAGTAGCAACATGATATAATTTTAAATTTGTATATAAATTAGTTAGTAGGGAAAAAGAATGTGCTATTGAGATTGGCAAGAACATCAGATTAATTATTATAATGGAATGTTACTTTATCAAGAAAAATTAGTAAACTAAACTCAAGAAATTAAGTAATTATTTTGTCATGAAGAAATTTAGGCACTAAATGGATGGAGCCAAGGGTGTCAAGATTGAATGCAACTTTTCCCCTTCTCTCTCTAGCTTTTGCTTTGCATGGGACTACTTGTCCATGGTGCACCTACCCATGCACATGCTATACAAACATATATGCAATGGCACACCACATATATACATTCATAATGAAAGAGACCGGTACCTTTTCAAATCAAACTTGCCAGTAATGATCCCACCAGATGTATAACGAAATTATCCCGCTATACACACACGTGGTGGGAGATTAATAAGGAAAGCTACACATTGTGCCCCATGTATGTGAGGGCCCACACAAATGTATAGGTTTCCCCAATAATCTCCCACCACGTGTGCGTTTGGTGGGAAATCATTTTCATCAAACATGTATGCAATAAAGATTATAATTAATTATGAGTTCATAAAATATCATCAGTACCGCGATCACACAAATATATATGGAGAGAGAGTATTCATTTGTGAGAATATGATCATATGAGCGAGCTAAGATATGATATGTCTACCTATATGAAAGTGAATTGCTTTGGATTCAACTAATCTGATCATACTCACATTGTCTGATTAATTACATATGTTTCGTTTGCTCATGTTTTGACAATCACATTACGCTAGTACATACATTTAATTCACGTGTGACATACCCAATTCCTTGTAAATAGGTTTTTAATCTCACTATTATGATCTGCTTGATAGATTGAAAAAAAAATGAGTGGTCTAAATTTCGTAGGTCGGTCCCATATATATAAATAAGTGTACATGTCAAATAAATAATGGGCTAATTGAGAGGTTGACAAATTACAAGGAAATTGAGGTTTGGTGCTTTTGGGGGAAAGATAAAGCCATACAAAACCAAAACGTGACGTATGAATTCAAATTGTTTCACGATAAACTTCCATAGAAAAGGCCACGATTACGTGATTTTAAATTTGGTAACATACTCATAAAAAGTTGTGATTTATACCTCTTAGGATATAGGATTTATTCATAGCTCCTTTATAAAGTTAACTAAAAATAAATAAATTAATTAATAAATAAAAACTATGGATTTATGTACACTATTTGAGTCAAAAATGATTTAGCTTTTGGTCAACAAAGTTCTAACTCTAATTGATGAGTCTAAGTTGATCACATTGGATTCCCAATCAGAAATACTTGTCTTCTGTGCTAAAATTCTGTTTTGCCAAATAAAATAGTTGGTTTTTCTTGTTTTCAGAGAAGTTACTTTTCTAGAATTCACTTAAAAATTAAAATTTTTATTATGGTTTAATGGTTTTAATTTTTAGTGATGCTACATGTAGGAATAAAATTATAATTTTATCTATATATTCTCTCTTTTTTTATAGCACAACATGGAGTAAAATTATAATTTCACACCTTTTGTGTAAACACATCTATACCTGTTCAAGTAGATTAATACTTTTTTTTTTTAACATATTTACATGGTTTTGTTGTTAGTTGTTAAATTATACGTATTATGTAAGGAAAACAACTAACAGAACTTAACTACTAAATAAAGCTTTTCTTTTTTTGAGTGACAACTATACAAATGAAATGTAAATAACTCAAGTAATTGAACTTTGAAGTAGTCTCTGTTCCAAAATGGGAGTTGCGTGCCAACGTCTGCCAAACCTAAAGAGAATCCCGAGAAAGAGAAATTGTTAAGGGTAGAGAGTGCAAGGATGCACCCAAAAAATAAAAATAAAAAATTAGTATATCTCTAATTAAGTGAAGGTTATTTTAGACTTTTGTTTATATGTTAGGTAAACTATGTGGTAAATTACATGTTAGATGTATATATTATCTTCTTAGGTATTTTGATGGATTTATTGATATTCAAAGTTTTGTTATTTTTTAATTCAAAATTTTTTAATATATATATTTCATAACATGCTGGAAGTATTTCGTAATTTGGATTAGACTATTTACTTTTTAACTTATGTGTTAATTTTTAATTATTTTTTATATGCTTTTAAATCAAGTCGTTATCAGGTTACTTCTTATATATAAAATAAATATGGTTTACCTAATAGTTTACAAAATTCTCATTACGGTATAGTCACAGAGAAAAATAAAATATTTGATTTCTCGAGATATAGGAATTACAATAGGCCAGGCCGGGTCTGGATTGGGTATGATATACTTTACCCCTACCCATAAAAGATTTTTTTGTCCTATCCCCGTTCTCATCCCCTCTTAAATCGGGCACAGGCCGGGAACAAGGGAAGGCGGGTAATTACCAATTTATTGGCCTATTTATATAATTATATATTTTTATTTTCATTTTTTAATTGATAAATAGTATTATGAACACATGCGGTGTCCCCAATATAGAATAATGACTGTAATTGAAATTACTAAACTTTCTTGATCAGTTTAATTATCTTTTTTTTTTTTTTTACTTTTCAAACTACTAGAATTTTTTATAAATGTTTTCATTTTTGACAAGAAACGATTAAACGGTTCGGGTACAGGTAAAAAATATGATAACCTTTCTCGACCCATTCTCAAGTCGGGCTAATTTTTTTTATTCCATCATCAACCTAATTACCTATCTAGTCGGGTATTCTCCGTCTTAATAGGGTACTTGCGAGTATCAGGTTTGATTAAACTGAGCAAGTCTAGTATTCTTTTAAGAAACCAACGTTGACCACAAGTGGTTTTGAAAATTCACCAACATTGGTTCTTTTGAAAAATTCACTAAGATTTAGAAAAATTAAATTCACTTCTAATAGACCACTGACCAAATTGGATCTCTTAGAAATTTCAAGGACCAAGTTGTGATATTTGAAACTTTAGGCATCAAATTATATGAGTTCCAAGGTCTAGACCAATGAACCCGAAGGTAGATATCTAAAGAAAATTTCATGTATCTCAGGCATCCAACCAAACTTTTGTCACTTAATTAACCACGGCCGAGTTTGTCTATAAATTGTGTGCACGACGTAATTTATAGTGAATTAAATTAGGAGAATAATATCTTGGTAACACATGTACAAAGTGGTTTCGAAGCTTTGTTGTTGAAGCAAGCTGATCAATCAGGGCTTGGCTTTTACAAGCAAGAAGTCGAAAATGTGAATGATATCGATGCAATTGAAGAAGAATAAACTAATAAGGATAAAAATTTTGCAAGTTGTCATTTTGAGTAAGAAGTCAATCTAAGAAGCCAACTCTTGTAAAAATAAAATTTATAGTAATATTGTGATCGGCAATAATTTTTGGCTGATCATAGCAATAGAATTCTTCTAAGGAACCAAGTAACCAATATTGCCCTAAAATTCCTCAGAAAAACTCATGGTTATACTCTTTTTTCTTTTAAATGAGATTATTAGACATTCAAATTTTATTCAAACTTAATTGTACAATAATTTTTCCTTAGTTTGTTTTTTTATTGATTTTTTTTTTTGATGAGGCAGATCAATAATTAAAGGTGAAGTGCTGTAAATAATTATTATAATTAGTGAATGGCTATTATACACTTACAATTTTGGATTTATAACTATTAATTAATTGATTAATTAATTAATAAATACATGATGTTGGTTCTCATAATAATACACAATCATTCTATTTTTCTTTTTTTTTTTTGACCACCACAATCATTCTATATATTGTTTTCGTTTTATGTCTCTTATTCTCTCTTAAGTATAATATAACAAATTGAGATATCGTCTCTTTTTTTTCCTTTTTCTTATTCTGTCCCCTATAAAACAATCCATGGTTTTTCATTCATTGGAAATGATTTGCCTTCAACCCAAAATTTCTTCACAATTTTCCTCCACGCCTTTCAACTTTCATGTTTATTATATTACAGGAAAACTTTTTCAGCCCATGCCCTCTTAATTGTTAGTTACTGGGCCATAAGGCCCAGCCCATATAC
>CAVNYN010249422.1:9773-35133 GCA_963692815.1 Nyctanthes arbor-tristis
GCCCCCCCCCCCCCCCCCCCCAAAAAAAAAAAAAAAAAGATTTAAATGGCTTTAATTCAAAAAAAAGGATTTTGGCAGGGAAGGATTTGCTTTAATCGATGAATACTTTGGACGAAAAGGGGGGCCTCGCCCTCCTCCTCAAGCTTCTTTTCCAATGCCTGCCGCTGCACAAATACCTCTCCTGACAGATATCAGCCGCAGGAATGCCATTTCTGCTGTTTAACTACCCTCCCTTGTGCCAAAAAAAAACCTCTGTCATCACTAGTCACCAGGCAGCTCGATTGCATAATGGCATCCAAATTATAGATTATTTAACAAGGACGCCAAAATGCACTTCTGGAATGCGCTATTGAACTCTACAAATGGTATATGGATGTCTATTTCTGCATGCTTCTGTTAGCACTATACTCCTGATATTATACAGTATATTTTCTATATACAATACTTAACTTATGTAGTTAGTGTGCCCCTCCAGTTGTAATACCTTACTTGATAATTATATTATTATGTTGAAATTATAATCCTAGCCGCGTGATGTAAAATTTTATCGTTCTTAGTTGCTTTCCAGATTCCATAGGCTCTCTGGATTTCAGAATGCAGAAACCTTCTTGATTAGTCCTGAATGCTAATTCTACAAAACTGTCCAAATCCTGAACAGGGAATGGGGAAATCAGTGTTTCATAAATAGAAAAATACATATGATCCACTAGTATCTACTGAAAGCTTCAAAGAAGTGAAACATTACTTTAGTTGCTTATTTTATTATGTTAACGACTAATTTGTGATTTTGTCTCATATAGGTAAGGGTTTTTTTAAAGTCAGATTTTGCACCTTAATTTTGCAGCAAGAGATCAATATACAGTAGCAAAGGTTAACCTAAAACTAACTTAATCGAAAAAAGAATGTAACTAAACTCGAGTATTTTTAGAAGGAAAGGAATACTTAAAAACCAACTATTATTTAAAGGCTGTTGCTTCTGTGTACAAGTGTTACCATCTAAAATCTGTTGCTCTACTGAAGATTGCATCTTCTGAAGTCTAGTCAAGGGAGTCAAGTTAACTGGGTTTCCATCTCAAATATAGATGTGCTTACACCAGCCATTGATCTTGGAATCTGAATAATTTGATATCTTTGCTAAATTATTATTCATTATGATCTTCTGCCTATATATGGATCAGTTGCTAACTTCTATTTTAGAACTTTCCTAGCATTATTGATTTACATCTACAAGTGTTCATTTCCATATTGTTTTAGCACGTATTTATACCATAAGTAATCTTAATTAGTCAGGAATCATAAAAATCATATCTGAGAGTTAATAAACGAATTAAATCAAAGGTGTAAAAGGAATAAAACCTGCATTTTGGATCAAAACATCCATCCATAAAAGGCCATCATTTGGAAATATTTTCATCAAAAACAACACAAGAGACCATTTGCAGATTTCACTTCTTAGTTGGCAGTAAAAATTTGAAATGGCACATCAAGAAGAACATCTTCTGAAAATTGGTCTTGATGGATTTACAATTGTGGAGAAAATCTTCCCCCGAAGCAGGGGCCGCCAAGAAAGCCAACACACAGAATGTTGTGCTCAAAAACCGCATCCCAAGGGAAGAAATCTGGTTGCTTCACCATGCAAGCAAGCTGCTATCGACTTCAACCAGGCTGCCAAAGTATACAGCGGTGTCGTGATTTTAGAAAATCGTAAGAACAACACACCGCATCTGTATAAGGGATATTAAGACACCAGTGTTTCTTCTCATCATGAAAATCATAGTAAAACTACGAGTACTACCCCGAAACTAGAAAACAAAGATATAGGCTCTGCTCTTTTTAGTCTTTGAGTCTGACGTACAATAATACAGTGTAAAAATGTAGTCTTTGTAAACCATGTTGCTTTCATCTGTTTTTATGTATTTATCATATATCTCGGATCCCTGCACTGGACTGGAAATCCTAAGCTTTAGATTTGGCATCTGTTGATTGGTTATCATTGACTGTTATCGATAACTTCATATCTACAATTCACCAATAACACAAAACATAGATACTGAAGAATTAAACTAGTTTTTCAACTAATAATGAGATAAAATTGATGAATTGTGATATAGTACGTAATTCATAAGAACAAAAGTATTTTTGTTGATGAACATCGTTACTAGTTAGATATCGTTGTAAGTTTTTATGATTTTACCTAACTGCTTCATTAGTGTTCAGATTCTGTAATGAAAGTGAACGACCCACGACAATGATGGAACAACCCTTTTCCCCAGTAGAGTCTCATGTGGTCAAGGTCTTGGGTCTTGAGATGAGAGAGACAGAGGGAAGTAGATTATTTTAATTTAATATTGGTGAAAAGAGGGGTGGGAAAAAAAAGAAAGGGAAAAGTGAAAAAAATGATAGAGATAGATAGAAATTCAAAAATAATGATAAAATAGTAGTAAGAAAGTCTTAGATGAAAGTCTAGATTTAAACCTCACACGGGATACGACGGAGGAAAAGTGAGAAAAAAATGATGTAAATAAGAGAAAAGTGATTAAAAAAAATGAAAATTAAAAAAAAATAGGGCTCACGATTTTTTTTTGGTCTCTTTCTCTCTCTTTTTTGGACCCTCAACCAAGACTAGGAGCATTGGAGGTGCTCCACAAAATCTTCCCTGGCTTGTTATTATGATACATGTGCTACAACACGAGTGTGATGGTCAGAGCATGGTACGTATGCTGTCTATCAAGTTAATAACTCGATTCATCAGTACTTGTCTCCAACGCTCCATGGCATGTATCCTCATGGCCTGTATCCTCTTCCTACCAGCTGCCGGGGAATATTTATTCATTCTATTCTAACCATCCTCACATGTCAGACTCAAATATGAAATTTTATTATATATATATATATATTATATTATATTATATTATATTAAGCACATGTATGTATTATTTTTATTATACTCACTAATTTCAATTATAATAATATTCCATTTAAATGGTTGCCAAACCGACTCTTATGGATGCATTTGGAGGATTCGTGCCAATTTTTCCAAGGTTTGGGGCATGTTGCTATTTGCCTTTATAATAACTAGTTTGTAACACCCTGCAGTGCTCGTGGTTTTTGAATCATGCATAATGATGTTAATGAAATTTAAAAATATTAATTGTTTACAGAATAAAATTATGAATGATCATAATAATAATAATAATAATAATAATGAGTAGATATAGGTATAGATATAAGGGGTATTTATATATTCAATGACCAATAAAGAAATGACAACTACACTCACAAATTAAGAATGATCACATTGGAGTGTCACCACTACAGATTTGACCAAAAAAAGGGGGAATACACGTCTGTTGGTAGAAAAAACGACATGTAATCAAAAGACGGCTCCAATTTTAAAATTTTAAGTACAACTATACACGTCGGTTCCTCTTAGAAACAGATGTGTATAGAGGAAATAGAGATAGAAGGAGAACCGATGCCTATCTCCTTTGTAATTCAGAACCCCATTTCTTTGGACTTAACCTATCTTTCGATCCACAGCAAACCTCGTTACCCCATTTTGGCTTCTAAATCCGGCGACCGTCCATTTGAGAGGCGGCGACGGCAACGACGGCTTCTACATTCCGGCGATAGCAAGCTCGAGCAAAATTCCGGAGACGACTTCTACATTTCGGCTTCTGCATCCGTCTTTTTGGCTATCCATCAATCTCATTCATTCCACTTCTTCAAAAATCAATTTGAAGGTAACTTTTGATTCAAATTAAGTTAATGATGAAAATGTTTTTATCATTTATGGAGGATTTTGTTTACATTTTGGGAATTATAATTCTAGGGTTTGTGTATATTTGGTAAATATGAATTTTGTTGATTTTAGTGGCATTAAGTAATTTCTTGGGTATTGTTTATTAAATATATTTATATATGGTTACGGGTACACAAGATTTAGTTAAATTTCATGAATTTGTGGGATTCTTATAGAAGTTGGCAATGCTGCATACCACATGTTCAATAAAATGTCTCACAAAGATTTTTTTGAAATGCATTGCCTAGAGAGATTGATAACTAAAAATATAATGTTAATGTATATGTAGTTAAAAAGTATTGATAGACAAATAAATTAAGAAAAATCACATAATGTAATATTTCTTTGATTAGGTTTGTTATGTAAATTAATATGTAATTAACAAGACAAATAGACAAACAAGTTAAGAAAATCAATGATGAAAAATTCTTTCTTTAAGTTTATGATACAAATGAATATGTAATTAACAAGTAATATTGATATACAAATAAATAATGGAAACCAAATAATATAAAAATTATTTGATTTTGTTTGTGGAAATGAATATGTAATTAAGACAAATAAGTTAATAAAATCAAATAATGAAAAAGTCTTCGATTAAGTTTGTGATTAACAAGCATGAGTGGACAAATGTATTACAGAGATCAAATAATGTAAGAAAGAATTTGAAAGCTGAAAATAAGTAACTCTTATTTTATTATTTGCTAATATCTTGTCATTTTATTATATATCTACATGTAAAATTGACTCTTACTTGCTATTTTACTTGTAGCTTTGTATATTATTATTTATATGCATTATGAATTGTTAATTTCCCCTATGGTCATTTTGGTAACACTTATTGCTTGTGTTTTTACTTGTATGGAAGTAGGCACGTAGTGAGCACTAACTTAAGTGTATCAGATGATCCGACTAGCAGCAAAAAGAAGCGGACGAGAGGTGCAACCGCTTGTAAGAAGTTGAAAAAGGCACATGATGCGACAAGAAACTTGAATTTGATGAGGTTGGTAGGCCTATGGGGCTATTTAGAAAGCAATTAAGCACTTACGTGGGGAGTGTGGTTCGGATTCATGTGCATATAAACTACCTCGATTGACATTCAGTTGAGTTTGTCCTTAAGGAGTTTGTTTGGGAAGACATCAAGGTATCGAATAAGTTTATATGCTTGAATTTGATATCATATAATAGTTGATTTTATTGTATAATATCCAACAACGACTTTATTGAGAATAGTTTTGATAAGATGGAGAGACTCTAAGACTTCGTTGGTGCGAGAATACATCAGAAAAGAGCACAAGAATTATAAAACTCCTTGTGAGCTTTATGAGTTCATTACGCCAGAAATATAGGAGAACTTCAGACAAGATCGTGATAGTCCAGAGTTCTTGGTATAGTCATAGCAGAATTTTTATTATTTTCTCATCACTGGATAAAAACTAAAAGTAGTTGGTGAATTGACTTTTAGAAGAAAAGTGAGAAGGCGAAGCAAAGTCAAGTATATAATGAGCACCTACACTTTTTAGGCTTTACCGGTTATGTAGGATGAGGCCGGAGTGGCTTATTGCAGACCTCCTCCTCACGTGGGTCAATTAGCTTGACACTTCTGACTGAGTATCACATTTTAGATTGGATCCAAACAAGGACAAAGAAGGGGCCCAATGGCACTTATTACATACCTAACGAGAAAACCAAGGGAGTTTATGAGGAAATCATAATTATAAATTAATTTTAAATTTTTTCATTATTTAAGTTACTTGCCCTTGATTTAGGTACTTATATTTATTTTTTATTTTTTCAAATAGAAAGAAAAGCAAGAGGAGGCCAGCCAAAGGACATTTGTCCCAAGAAGACAATGGAGATATCATGATGGAGGCGCTTGGCAAGGAGGAGCATCCTGGTCGAGTGAGGGGTTATGGTGTATTTGTCACTGTGAATGATGTTTATGGATGACTTGACAAGACTAAGAGAGGACTGAGCAGGATCGTGTCGTTGGGTGATATTAGACAGGTGATCACATTAGATGTGGAGACGGGCATCGCTGAGTAGGTAAGGAAAAAGACTATGACACAAATGCAGACTCAGTTCGATATGATGCAGTTGTGGTCTGCCTCTGTCTTCCAATACCTTGGCATGGAAATACCTTATGACTTTCTTGGCATGAAAATATCTACGGAGAGGAGTCCTTCCGTCAGATCACTGACTCATTGTAGTTGCTACTCAGTTGATCCTTAACCACATCATGCCCTTAAGGTACTTAGTGTTAAGTTATCTAGTTGTTGAATGTATTGACTTCATTTCAATTCTTACAGCTAATGTTAATTGTTCACTTGTATTGAATGTTCAAAAAGCCGATCCCATGTTGTCTAGCAAATTGTGGGCACATGGATGGTTTTCCTATCTGACGCTAATACTTTGGTGCACCATCAACAACTTCTGCCCAGTCATTACAAGGTGTCAGTTGATGATGCTGATGATGTGAGAGAGTTGAATCTTCCAGTGCAAACTATATTTCATTAGCAGTTAGCAGATGTAGTTGCAAGCTTCACTCAGTGGCTCACACATTTAGTGATCTTAGGTGAGGTAATGAATTGAAGTTACATAAAAGCTTCTTTGCACATTGGATTTTGTGTTACACATGTTATGATGGCAAACAAATTCTCACTGCAGGATGACTTATCGGAGCAAGCAACATCTAAAGAAAAAGGCAAACAGCCCGCGAGTATTGAAGTCTATTCGGCACGTCTTAATCTTGTTGACCATGCAACATTGTATCCTCGAGTCTCGTCCTCTAGAGGTTGCACAATCTAATTGTTAGACGACCCCTTTCTATGGATTTCATCGATGTGACAACGGATGAGAATGTGTTTCACCACCCCATTAACACGGTGAACGAGATTCGTGTTTCGGTCGACGATATTACTAACCTACCGAAGATGCAATGGTTGAACGCACATATTTTGCAAATTTCAGAAATATAAGACTTCATTCCTTACACTTAAGTACATCATATAATTTTTAATTTGACATTTCACATTTAGTATAATGTATTTCAGGCACCTATATCTAGGGGTGGGCGAATTAATCAAAAAACTGAGAAACCGGACCGACCCCGTTTGGGTTGGTTCGGGCCCCTTTTTTGAGCAACCGGTTCAGTGGTCAGTTTTAAAATCTCAAAACCGACGTGAACCGGTTTGGTTTACAGGTTAGACAGGAGAACCCGGTCTGACCTGACGAAACCGAACCGGTTGCGAACCGACTCGGTTAACCGGTCAGTTTGCACCTATTCCTTTTTTGTTCTTTTTTTCTTGGCAAAAATACATCAGTATCAATATGTATCAAATCCATCAGTATCTTTTTTTTCAAAAAAGGAAAAAAAAAAAAAAACCAATTTAACACATACATCAGTATCAATATGTATATATCTTATTCAAATGAATCAAGTCCATTCACAAATCAAAAATCCCTAGTCCATTCATTTCTCTCCTTCAGTGTTTAGCCTTCAGCCCTACATATCTGTCGTCTACCGCTTGCCTCGCTGCCGCGACTGCCGTCTACTATCTTCCATAACCACACCGCTACTTGGAGATGGACGAGCACGAGACCTAACTCATTTCTTTATTTCTTTCCCTTTTTTTCTTTCAATTGATACTACACTTTCATCTCTTTGGAATCAAACCATACATTCACTCCAATCTCTCTTTCTTGCTGCTGGAGGCTGACATACTGATTTTAGGGCCCAGAATTTAAAAAAAAAAAAGAAAAGATCTGGCCCAAACCGCCAATCGACCCAACCCGGCTCGACTTACACCGGCTCGGTTTAAGCGGTTTTCAGCTCAAGCTCAGTTCGGGCTCCGGCTGGAAAACTCCAACCCGACTCCATGTCAGGTCAGTTTTGGGTTCGAGTCTAACCTGGCCCGTCCGACCCGATGCCCACCCCTACCTACATCAATTGTACAATGAGTCCGGGATTGAAAATATCGGGTTTCTTCGTCCAACGCTGATCGCGGCTATTAATTTTCAGCTTAATGACAACGCGACTTACATGTACATGCTCAATGCGATTACACAAATGAAGGATAAAAAGTACATTTTAGCACCGTATCATGAGGGGTAAGACCGTTGTCTGCTATTCATCTTTTTTTTTTTTTTTGCTTTTGCTTAATTTGAATTATTTGTGACTAAAATGTAAACTTCCATTCTTATCAAATATTCTAGAAACCACTTGATGCTACTTGAACATAACGTAGTGTACTACTTGAATTCTTTGGAATCTAAGTGCACATTGAGTATCAGTGGGAATTTAAATCTGTAAGCAATTATCAATAAATATTGCATAATACTCTTTTTGTGTAAGTTTGAGTTTATTTAACATATACATATATAATGAAACTTTATGGCATATAGAATATTGTGTGCGACAGGGAAAACAAGGCGTAACACTCCCGTGTGGAAATCAATTACGATATGAAAATGTTACAATAACTATTGAAGTTTCAAATTTTATTAGTTTAATTACTAATATTAATTTTCAACGCCTTAAAAATTTTAGTACACTCAGTAACTAGGATCTGATGAGTGTAGCTATTGTGTGAAGAGAAATATGTACAAGATTGTCACACTATATTCTGGTATTTCAGAAAAAACTTGATAAGGTATAAATATTTATCGAAAATTAAAAATTATCTAATCATTCATATATATATATATATATTATTAACAAAATAATATTTCTTTTGGTTTGTTGTAGGTATATGAAATTAGATCATATAGTCAAGCAAATATAGATAAGATTCGGGATAAATGAGTCAAGTACTTTGTCGATCATTGTATGCGATTTTTGGTCTTATTTGTTTTGAAATACAGTTCACTTATGATGATAGATTTTTATGTGAACATGTACATTTCAATAGTTAGTTTACATTATTTCAATGGTTAGTATACATTTAAATGGTTAATTTATAATGGTTTTGAGCAATTTATAGATTACATTATTGCTAATATTTGACGTAGTTATTGATTGTAATTTGATTTATATTAAGTTGGTGATGGTTGGGGTAGTACTATAATATAATAGTTATTAATGTTTGAAGCACAATTTGATTTTCATTGGTTTACTTACGTTAGTCTATAATACTAGATTGCATAGAGTAGTTACTAATTGTAGTTTTATTTATATTAAGTTAGTAATGATTGTGTTAAAGCGTATGAAATTGCTAGTGTTGATGTTGTTTCTTCTTGACTGTGTATTGTGTATTTGTTATTTTACTTTCGCAGGATCATCAGCAATAGCTATTGTTGGTGGATCCTAGGCCTAAAAAAAAAAAAATAAAAAAGAAAAAAGGCGTCGGTTGTTATCCAAAAACTAACACCTAAACATAACAATAGACATCCTTGTAATAGAGGAACTGACACCCGACGTTCACAATAGGCATCGGTTCCTCATTTACAATCGACGTCTCTTATTATGTTTAGGCATCGGTTTTTGGACAACAACCGACGCCTATTGTGTACTTTAGGTGTCATCTAAAAACTGACGTGTATACCATTACTATATGCGTCGGTGCCAATCGCATCGCATTCAAAACCGACGCACATTCATCAATACAACCGACTCCTAAGCTGCTATTCTGTAGTAGTGAGTGGAGACCTTTGTATGAAATTGAGTTGATAGGGCCAATTACTACTTTCGTCCAAAAAAGATGGCCATATTCATTTTTTCACTTAAATTAAGAAAAGTTTATTTAATAGTATTGGAAGAGTAAATTTTAACATTATTTTCCTATTATATCATTTCATTTATTAATTATTCCACTTTAATACTTTTATTTTTTTATAATTACAAATATTAAATATGGGCGTATAAAAGAACTAATATTTCAACTTCTTTTTAAAAAAGAAACTAGACTATATTTTGATATGGACAAAAAAAGGAAAACTAGATCATTTTTTTGGAAAGGAGGTAGTAAAATATAGTTAACTATAATATTTTCATATGCCACACAAATTAAGATAAACTACTTACTATATCGAGCTTGTATTCAATTTTTTTTACATGTTTGCCCCTAGTTAATATTAATTAGTGTAACATCTCCCCCCAGCCTCAAAAAAATATATATATACATATACATATAAAATGTGACTACAAATTAGTATGATCTAAAATATAATAACCTAATCGCAAGACCACATTAACTATGAGGATTGATGAACAATAAATGAATGGTCAAGGATTGGCCACACCTCCCCTTAAGCAAATGATGCTAGATTTACCAAGTATGAAGACAATTGTTATTTTTGTAAATAATGGATTTGCTACCTTTGCTAAGTCTTAAGACACTTGTCATCTTTGTAAATAATGAACTTGCTAAGGCTGCCAAGTTT
This sequence comes from Nyctanthes arbor-tristis, assembly GCA_963692815.1. Classification (NCBI taxonomy): domain Eukaryota; kingdom Viridiplantae; phylum Streptophyta; class Magnoliopsida; order Lamiales; family Oleaceae; genus Nyctanthes; species Nyctanthes arbor-tristis. The sequence goes on from CAVNYN010249422.1 coordinate 19,957, forward strand.
TAAGACACTTGTTATCTTTGTAAATATTGGACTTGCTAATGTTGCCAAGTCTTAAGACACTTGTCATTTTTATAAATAATGGATTCCAAAAGTTGTTTAAAAACAATTAATTTTTAACAAGTATAAATAGGTCCAAAAGGTAAGGAAACCTACCAAGTTGCTCCAAACTCTCCACTCTTTATCCAAAATTCGTCCAAAACTAGGAAGTATGGACGAGCACTATCAAAACCCCACCAAAACACCTATTTACTACTTAAAAACGGACCATTTCCATACATATGGAGATCACAACTTAAAGAGCCACTTTAAGTGAAGGATATCAAAGTTTTGGAGTTATTTTTTCACTTAGAATTAGAGAAATCTTTAGCAAATTTTTGAGGCGAGTAACCAATACTTTAATTCCTTTTCTTTTGTTCATAATTAGGGATGACAACGGGGCGGGTCAAGGCCGGGTCGGGTTTGGCCTTTCCCCACCCCCACCCCCGCCCCCGCCCTCGATCCCGGAATGAATCGGGGCGGGTCGGGTTGGGGATAGGAAAATCTCCGATTACTGTCCCGATAATATATATATTTTTAATAAACAGAGCTGGCAACAAGTGGCAGTTAAAAAATAGTATCCCACTATTGGAACATCAAACAAAACAATTTACATCTTCATTCCAAAAACCCAAACCAACTTATTCACAAAAGGAAGACAAGGAGATCATATACAAACTTCATTCGACCATTTCATCATCATTGTCGACTTTTTCCACAATCTTCATTTTCTTTACTGCTTGAGCGGCTTCGCTTCTTACCTATTTGAGATTTGAATCAATATATTAGATTTTCACCCATGGTTGCATTAACAAGCCTTCCATTCTTATCCACCCGATATGGCAAACTTTTCCCATCAGTTGCTGCGTCTCTATGTGCTGTTATTCCTACACAAAAAGTCAACCTTAAAATAAACTAATATAACTGTTCTTTACGACACAATCAGCAAACCAAAATCCTTTTAAATCAAGTTCATATAATCTATGAATAAAGCTGCCTATGATATGAAGAAATCATTAAAAATAGCCATCACATGCCTCTTCTTATGGCCATTTTTTTCATTAAAATGCTGCACAGTGTAATTAAATAGAGCCAAAATTAAGACTTTAACAAACATTGCATTGCTTTTGTATTTGTTACTAATTAAAAATGTTATTTCTTTCACTAACTAGAGTGAGTCACATAGAGAAACGTCCTTGCTGTTCGTAGCAAATTAATAGTGGTTCATACTCTGCAAACTGATTTCTAGAACCAAAAGATAAAGAGTGAATCATTGGAATTAAACAAAAGACAAGAGAGAACAAATGACCCATTGGAATTAATAATAAAGATAGCTACCAGTGAGTGAATCAAACAAAAGTGAAGAGAGAACAAATGAATGACATTCTTGCTGCTTGTAAGGACTGGCTTTGCTGGTCACATTCCTATGGTTTTATCATCATGGGTAAGCAAATTCCTTTTCACTCCCATTCGTGTTTTCAATATTTTTCATGTCTATAGTGATCGCACAAAATGATGGTTACAAATAGATTATTTTTTTCTGCTTGCCCCAAAATTTTGTTTGTTGCTACATTTCCTCTGCTTGTCATTCTGGTAACTTTGTCTCTTTTTATTTTAGTTGACTAAATGAATGAGGATGCATAGTCTGCCCAGCGTTCAAATTTTCCAAACATTGAATTTGAGTGGCTGTGTTATTCACATTTCACAACTTAGCAGTTCTTATTTAATTCACCTATGTATTTCTTGTGATTTATAATTTTTTCATTGACTTTTCCATTATAGCTTTGTTCTACTAGTGTCAAGAAATGAAAAAGATTAAACTTGACAGTGGATTTCAATACATTTTAGCTTAAATTATAAAACTCAAAACTTAATCTACTCAAAAGATTAAAAGATCTAACTAGCAAGAAACAAATTATAATCAAGATTAAAAGAGAAATTACAAGTTTTAAAACCTTACCTATAGGAGGCGGCAACAGTTGTTGTCGTCGGTGAGGGGAGAAGACGCGGTGGCCGGAGTTCGGCGACTGGACGATGGAAGAGACAGTTATGGAGCAGGGGGCGGCAACTGTTTGGCTTGGGAGAGGAGCAAATGAGAATTAGGGTTTGTGTGTTGTGTCTGATTTGTGTTCTCTCGAAGAATGAAAATGAATATCGAGATTTGAGATTGTTCAATTTGTTCTGATTCAGCTTCCTTTTTAGTTTATTAAATCCACATTCTAAATGTATTAATTATTCAGCTGTCAGTGCAGGTGGTGAAGATGTGGAGTACCTTTGGGGAGGTTGAGTGTTTGAGTCTTTGGCTATGTATTTACTAATTTTTTTTTTTAAAATTTAAGTAAAATCAGAGTCGGGTTTTGGGGCGGGTAGGGTCAGGGGACCCAAATCCCGTCCCCGGCCAGTTTTAGATTTGAGGCACAGGTTTGTGCCCTGACCGTGCCCCGTCCGTACCCCGTTTCCAAACGGGGCGGGGATTCCCCCCTCCCGTTCGTGGCGGGTCCCTATCGGGTTTGGGTTTTCGAGGTTAATCTATCATCCCTATCGTAATGTTTTCATAAGATATGCATGGATTTTTTATGCATCGTCATTGTTCAAAGAAATTGGTTTGTTGCATTTGAATCACTAGTTAATGTTATACCTGTTTTGCTTTGCTTTTTGGATTATGACCGTATTATATGGTCTTAATCATTTTGGTTATGTGGCAATCTTTGTGGTATTATGACATTGCCATGTGACTTTGGTCATTTTGAATCCTTGAATTATGTGCGCACCATGGGTAGTAGCTTAACCAGTGAAAGGGCCCTCTTGTACATCTAAAGGCTTTGTGCATTCCATGATTTTCTTGAAAAGGAGTTCCTCAAACAAAAGGTGAATCAAAATATTTTATTACTCACTGAGTACGTTGTAATCACTCCCTTTTTCTACAGTTTTGTAGCTAGTTGAACACAAGATAATCAAGCAACAAGCCAAGTGTCGGAGCATGTTCACAGATGAAAGTGGACTTTGTATGTATAAGGAGACATATCTTTGGAGCTATAATGATATATTTTGGCTATAAATATATCTAAGAACAATACATAAGCTTAATACTTTTTCTATCAATAAGTATGTCAATGGAAAAGCTTTGCTTTCCCATGGTTTGGCTTGGATAAGTTAATAAATGAAATACTTATTATTATAACATGTTGTGTTCTTTGATCTTTTCTAAATCTAAATGAAGTTGTGCAAAGTGTTCGTTCTATAAGTCCCGTCCCCACTAATTGCACAAGAATGAAATTAAACTCAAAAGCTTTCGCTCTCGAATATAAATAATACTAATAACAATGGAAAATTTGAGGGGGTGTGACAAGAGTGGTATTAGAGCAAGATTCCAAGGGTCACTATATGCAAATCCTACTTCGCGCGAGCCATTCTCCAATTGGCTTGCAAGTAAGTGATCCTTTACTAGGTTTATAAGTGATTTAATTGCCTTAGTCTAGCTTGTTAAGTAAAAGTTATTAGTTGCATGGTAAAATGTCATAGGAATAAGAAGTAAGATGAAATTCTTTAGTATTTTGACATTAATTTGCCCTCCTCCCCAGAATGTTAAATTGAAGGTTTTAATCTTAAACTCAAGTAAGAAAATGGCCTTACAAAGTACTAGAGTAAATCATTAAAGAAACGGGAGTAAGTTACATGGCCATGGGAAATGGAATTGGTTGTTTTTTTTTTTTTTTAGTGTTTTGATTTACCTTTCTTTTGAATATTAATTTGAAAGTGTAGATTTTGAACTGGAACAAGAAATAACCCTACCAAATAGTAGAAGAAAATACTTAAGTTATGAAAATAAGTTAAGCAATAAAAAAAAATCAAAGGCAAGGAAAATAGGTGAGAAAATGATAGCTTTTAATTTGATTTCAAGTATTGGGATGACCTTAAAGGGTGATATATGACGTTTATTAACATTAAAATATGTTTTGAAATACAAAAGATTGCAAGAAAAGCAAGAAAATGGACAAAAAGGGGTCAAAAACTCAAGAGAAAACAATTTGTAACCCGGTGCAGCCGCACCGTTGAGCTTTCTGTCTCATGCAGATTCTGGGAGCTGCTTCAATGCGGCCGCATGGTACCTCAAGTCCCCTTTTTTGGAAAAATTGCACCGAGGTCCCCAAATTTTCTATTTTCATGCAGTTCAGTCCAAAAGATTTATTTTATGATCTTTGAGCCTTGAATTCGACCTTTTCACCAAATTAACCTGGTTTAATTAGAAAAAATTTCCTTTTTGACTATTTTAACTTAAATTAACCTTAGCCTTTAATGTTCCTTTTCTTTAAAGTTGAGATATATATATATATATATATATATATATTTCTTTTACTATTTATTCTTGAAACTTTAGTCATTGAGCGTATAATGGGACCCACCAATATGTAAAAATAGTCATTGAGCGTATAATGAGACCCACCAATATGTAAAAATAAACTTTGATTTGCCTCCTCGATTATTATGCAATTAATAAATTTTTCTTTCTTGACCAATTCATTGAAGCACAATTTTGGTGAAATTAGAAAAAAAATAATGGCTGATTCGTTTTATGAAAGTTATAAGTATTGCTTATAATATTAAAGAAATTTGATTGAAATTGTTGAATAAGAATTAAATTACTAAGTAAGTCTATAGTGCTAGATTTTAAGTCATACCTTAAATCATGAACAGGTAAAGAAGCATGTCTCAAGACAAGAATACAACCACACCATGGAACAATTGACTCAGTTGGAAAATCAACAAGCCCATCAAATTGAGCTACTTCTTCAATAAAATTCGAACGGGGAATCGTTGCATAATGAAGGAGATAGGGATGATATGACAGAACTATTCCACCAAATTAAACCCCCAAGTTTTTAGGAAGCAAAGGATCCAATTGAAGCTGAAAATTAGATTCGGACTATAGAAAGAATGTTCTCTTATGCACATGTCACAATTATGAAAAAGTAAATTGTGCCACTTTCATATTGAGGGGAAGTGCAGGTTACTGGTGGGATACTTTAATAAGTATGAGAGAAGTTGAAAAATCAACTTGGGAGGAATTTTGCAATAAATTTCGTACTAAGTATTTTTCCTCAATGGCTAAAACCAGAAGTTGAATGAATTTATCCATTTAAGACAAAAACAAATGACTGTAACTGAATATGTCCAAAATTTTGAAGAATTATATAGGTTTGCAACTCACATGTTGGGGACCCCGGAGTTAGAAATCAACCTATTTATAGAATGTTTAAAACCTGAGTTAGCTAGAGATGTATTAATTTCAGGCAATACGAACTTAAGTTTTGCAGCTACTGTGGATCGAGCACTATTAGTGGAACAAGTTGAAGCTAAAATCACTAGAGCTAACTCTAATCAAAACCTGAAACCTTCTGGTGGGGACAAAAGAAATAACCACGGCTCGGAGAATTTTAAAATTCAGTCGAACACTAAAAGATTCAATTCAGTGAAAGAACCAAATAGTACGAACAAATTCCCAACATGTGATAGGTGGCATAGTGGACCTTGTGAACTATGAGCATAAAGAAGAAGGGCAGGTGATCAGAAATTGTCTTAACAAAACAATAACAGGTACAATCTTTACTTCCCTACTAAATGCCTACATAGCTATATAGACTGTTAGTCATATACTATGCTTTTGAAAATTTGATGATATCAACACGATTGCTTACTATGCTTATAAAAATAATAATTATTGTTTCAATGTTTAGTGAATTTCGAGGATAAAATTTTTTTAAGGGAGGCAGATTGTATCATCCCCTAAAAATAATTAAAATGTGACTACTAATTAGTATGATCCAAAATATAATAACCTAATCGCAAGACCACATTAAGTATAACGATTGGTGAGCAATAAATGAATGGCCAAAGGTTAGCCACACCCCTCCTAAAACAAATGATGTTAGATTTGCCAAGTATGAAGACACTTGTTATTTTTGTAAATAATGGATTTGCTACCTTTGCCAAGTTTTAAGACACTTGTCATCTTTGTAAATAATGAACTTGCTAAGGCTGCCAAGTTTTAAGACACTAGTCATTTTTATAAATAATGGATTCCAAAAGTTGTTTAAAAACAATTAATATCTAACAAGTATAAATAGGTCCAAAAGGTAAGGAAACCAACCAAGTTGCTCCAAACTCTCCACTCTTTATCCAAAATCGTCGAAAGCTAAGAAGTGTGGAAGAACACCATCAAAACCCCCACTAAAACACCTATTTACTACTTGAAAAGGACCCTTTTCCATACATAGGAAGATCACAACTTAAAGAGCCACTTTAAATGAGGAATATCAAGGTTTTAGAGGTATTTTTCCACTTAGAATTAGAGAAATATTTGAGGTGAATTACCGATACTTTGATTCCCTTTCTTTTGTTCATCATGTTTTCGTAAGATATGTACGGATTTTTTATGCATCGTCATTATTCAAAGAAATTGGTTTGATGCATTTGAATAACTAGTTAATGCTCTACCCGTTTTGCTTTACTTTGTGGAATATGACCGTGACACGTGGTCTTGGTCGTTTTGGTTATGTGGTAATCTTTGTGGTATTATTACATTGCTACGTGATCTTGGTCATTTTGAATCCTTAAATTATGTACGTACCACGAGTAGTAGCTTAACCAGTTATAGAGCCCTCTTGTGCATCCAAAGGTTTTGTACATTCCATAATTTTTTTTGAAAAGGAGTTCCTCAAACAAAAGGTGAATTAAATTATTTTGTTACTCACTGAGTACATTTTACTCACTCCTCTTTTCTACAATTTTGTAGATAGTTGAACGTAAGATAATCGATGAGCAAGCCAAGAGTCGGAGCATGCTCGCAGATAGAAGTAGACTTTACATGTATAAGGGGACATATCTTTGGAGCTACAAGGGTATATTTTGGCTATAAATATATCTAAGAACAATACATGAGCTTAATACTTTTTGTGTCAATAAGTATGTCAATGGAAAAGCTTTGTTTTCCCATGGTTTGGCTTGGATAAGTTAATAAATGAAATACCTATTATCATAACCCATTGTGTTCTTTGATCTTTTGTAAATCTAAATGAAATTGTGCAAAGTGTCCGTTTTGTAACTCCCATCCCCACTAATTGCACAAGAATGAAATTAAAAGTCAAAAGCTTCCGCTCTTGAATATAAATAATAATAACAATGGAAAATTTGAGGGGGCGTGATAATTAGTCACTTAAGCTACCTAAATACCAAACTCCAAGAGGAAAACGGATCCTGATGGAAGATACTCACAGAATTTTAATGGCCACAATTTGATCATTTCAATATTACTCCTACTTTGTTCATCGGAATTAGTTCCAAATTATTTATTAGGCGGAAGAGTTAAAAGGAAAAATGCATGTGCAATTAAATGTTCTAACTACATCACCCACCGTTTCTTAGTTTGATGTTCTCTCAAGAAAGCCCCCAAACCCCGATAATTTTATTAGTGCTACAACAAAAAGAAAGCCGCGTTGCTCAAAATGGGCTAATCTTTGCCAGCTCAATACTTCTGGAAGTTTTTGGGCCCGTTTTGGAACCGTTATCATTCATGATATTGCGAGCTCTTCTCGTGATTGGGCCTCCATCCAGCCCTCTAATCCAAATATCTCTCGTGTCAAGCTGGCCTATGAGACCTCCCTATTCAAAGATCTGCCAGACTCAAATTCCTTTGCTGTCTTGGTGGATTATAACCATACCAAGGGCCCAACAGATCATGATTCTGTCTCCTCCATTGAAGGTTCTATCGATTTTTATGATGCCTTGGCTATTTTTGGAAAGCCTGATACCCTTGCCAATATTTCCTCATGATTAATACACTCACGTAGAATGTTAGAGGCATTGAGAAGCGCAACGCTAGTAGCATCTTAATTAAGCACAACCTTAATTTCCTGGGTATTATTGAACCGATGATTGTAAATGACAAAATTATCTCCTTTTTCCAGAGGCTGGGTTTCCAACACTGTCATGCTAATAATAATACATGCATTTGGATTATGTAATCGTTCTCTATCAAACTCTCCAGTTTGGCTTCAGGGATTTCTTTTTGATTTTCGGTGGTGTATGTTGACTGTTACTATATTATTCGGCCTTCTCTTTGGGACGATCTCCATCTCCTCGCTGCTTGTCTAGCTAAACCATGGTTGGTGGCCGAGAATTTCAATATAGTTAGATACAGCTCCGATAGAAGTGACCAATCTATTGATAGGTATTAACCAGTTATAGATTTTGAAAAGGCAATTTTTGATTGTGGATTGCTTGATCTCAGCTCTGCGAGTTTCTCTTTCACATGGTCTAATGAGAGGATGCTTGAAAAAACTTGACAGAATCTTGGGTAATGTTGAATTCTCTGATTTTGCTTCTTAGTGCAAGGTTTCGATCCTAAATTCAACAGGATCGGATCATTTCCTTCTTCTTGTAGAAAATATCAAGCAAACTTTCCAAGGCCTCTTTTCCTTTTGCTTTTTAAATGCTTGGACAAAACATCACACCTTCTTCGATATAGTTAAGAAAAATTAGGAACTTGCTTGTGAAGGTAATACGATGTGGAGACTTCAATTCAAGTTAAAGAGACCGAAGAAGGCTATGAAGATTAGGAATAAATAAGTATTTAGGAACACTAAAGCACAAATTAGTGAGGCTGAATTCTTGGTTGATCAGGCTCAACTTGATTTTGAAAAAGACTCTTCTTCGGAGAACAGAATGAACTGGAGAAAAACCCAAGCTAATATGAGCCAAGCTCTTATCTTTGATGAGGAGACTTGGAGATAGAAGGCTGCTTCACATTGACTCTGGTGTGGGGACAAGAACACAAGATACTTCCATGCTCTGGTAAATAAAAGATATATGAAGAGTGGAATTCACTACGTTCAATGGCAAGGCAATGAACTTAACAATGAGGATGAAATCTAAAAATCTGCCATTGATTTCTTCTAGCAAACTTTCTGAAAGGACTCTATTGAGCACAGTGAGGATTTTTTAGCTGTCATTCTTAATTGTATTACCTCAAAGGACAATGCAAGCTTAATGGCTATTCCATCAACAAAAGAGATTTTTAGCAACCTCTGTGAGATGAATGGTGCTAAAGTTGTCGGCCAGGACGGCTTTACTGCGTACTTCTTCTAGCAATGTTGGGATATTGTCAAAGTGGACTTATGTGAAGCAATTCAAGATGTTTCAAGGGGTCAATTTTTGCACAGATTCTTCTCTAGTATTACTATATTCTTAATTCCCAAAAAAGAGGACCCAATCACTTGGTCTGACTTTAGACCTATTAGCCTCTGCTCAATTTTTAACAGACTTCTTTCAAAGGTCATCGCCAACCATTTAGCCATTATCCTTTCTAAACTTATTTCGAAAAACCAAAATGGATTTTTTAAGGGTAGAGAAATTTGTAACAACACTCTGGTTGCTCAAGAGAGGATACACTCCTTACAGAAAAATATAAAGAGTAGAAACGTTGTGACTCAGCTTGATCTCCAAAAAGCTTATGACATAGTTGATTGGGATTTTCTTTTCACTGTTCTCTAGAAATTTGGCTTTTGTGAGGATTGGATAAGGCTAATTGATAGATGTATCTCAAGGTCTTGGTTCTCGGTCTGAATCAATGGTAGACAATCTGGTTTCTTTATGGGAAAAAGAGGTCTCGGGCAAGGGGATCCTCTCTCACCGGTCCGTTTTATCCTATTAGCTGAAGGTTTCTACAGGAACCTAAATCTCCTGATAGAGAATGAAGAGAGTTGGAGATACGGTTATGGGAGGATCTTTGCATCTCTCATCTAAAATTTGCAGATGACATTTGTATTTTCTCAAATACGGAGAAAAGACGCATTGGAGCAATCCATAACTTTCTGGAGCGATATGAAAAGGTCTCTGGTCAGAGGATCAATAAAGAAAAAAGTGGCATTTTGGTGAGCCAGAAATCTCCTTCAACATTGATTAACCATATTAAGCAAATCATTGGCTTTCCTCATCTCTCTCCCTCTCACTTACTTAGGTGTCAAACTTCACATTGGTAAGGGCAAGAGACTGTTGTTTACCCACCTATTGGAATAAATCAAGCAAAGACTTCAGGGCTAGAAAATGAGGATTCTCTCCCCTAGGGTTAGGCTTACTCTCATCAAGAGTGTTCTCTACTCTATTTCTGTCTACTCCGTCCAAGTTTCTCACCTGCCCAAGCTATCTTTGCTAAATTCTTTTAGGGCTTATCTGACCAACAAAAAAAGTCTTCATTGGAGAAATGGGGTCAGCTTTGTAAACCTACTGGGGAAGGCGGTATTGCATTAGGAGATTATATGATCTTATTGATGCCTTTTCCATTAAGCTCTGGTGGAAATTCATAACGAGGAAGGGCCTTTGGGCTAAGGTGATGCATTATAAGTACTGCAAAAACTGTTATCCAGTTTTAAGCAAGGTTAAGCCTTATGACTCTAGTATTTGGAAAAAGGATCAAAAGAATCGTTCCAACTGTAGAAAACCATATTCGGTGAGATATTGGTGATGGAAAGATCTTGTTCTGGTGTGACAAATGGTTTGGGGACTGTAGTCTTAATCATATCATCCCAGTTCACATTCAATCCAACAGCTTCGTTCCTCGTTTTCTGGAGGGGACGGCTAGAACCACATGGCTTTAAAGAGTGTTGTGGGTGATCTTTTATCTGAGCAAATTTGTCAGATTCCAGTGAACACAACTATCCCAGATCAAGCCATCTGGAGGCGAAATTGTAATGGCATTTTCACTACAAGAGGTGCTTGGAACCTTATTCGAACATATGTTTCTATCCAAACTCCTAATGCTATTATTTGGCATAAGTCTACCCTCCTCCAAGGATTAGTATCTTCATGTAGAAACTTTGCAAGGGGGATCTCGGTGATCTAGTGTTATGCCACATATTGAATGTGCAACTTGTTTCTAAATGTCACTGTTGTTTCTAATTAGAATCTATTGAGCATGATTTTCTTGAGAGCCATATTGCCCAGAAAGTGTGGGCTTATTTCTCAGCTGCCTTCAAGACTCAGCCCGCCAAGTTTCAATCAGTTCAGACTATGATCTCCTTTTGGCTTTTCTCTTCTTGCAGGAGCAAACTTGGTCCATATTAGAACCATTACCCCCAATATTATTTTCTGGAATATTTAGCTTAGCAGAAATAATGCTAAACATAATGTTGTTAAGATGAATCATGTCAAGATTATCTGGAAAGTAGAAAACATGTTATATGATCTTAGCTCGGAGGGTATCACTAAGAGAAAACAATGGAAAGGTAACGAGTCCTATGCCCAAAAGATATATCTGCAACTCCAAATACAGAAAACAAGGAAAATTTCTATCTCATGGAGTCCTTCGCCTCTCCGCTGCTTTAAGCTAAATATTGCCTCTCTTCATTGTGATGGCTCGGGCTCTATTGTTGGAGTTAGCATTATTAGGAATGCATGAGGTGATGTAATCCAGGCATTTCAATGATTCTGGCAAAATGGGGAGAAACTGGCAGCCGAACTAAAGGCAATAAAGATGGGTCTTGAGCTGGCCCTGTACTATAATTTGGAAAATCTTTTCTTGGAATTAGATTGTGCTTTCTTGTTGGGTATTGTCCAAAATCTCTATCAAGGACAGCGGAAGCTGCAAAATCTAAAATGGAGTATTCAATCCCTTGCTAATCGAATTAATTGCTCCTTCACCCACATACTTAAAGAAGGCAATGTTGCAGCTATTTTTCTGGCAATGGAAGCTCTCAAAACAAGTAGGACTTATTTTTGGAATGAGGGAAAGTACCCACGCCAGCTAAGGGAGAAAAGGGATCACAACTATTATCGGCTGATTATCTAAGGTAAAACACATCATGCATTTGCTTTCCCTTCTTGTGTTCACCCTGAATTCTACTATGTTTCTTTCAAAGGCTCTCTCTTTCAATCCTCTTAGCATTTATGATGACTTGGACCATTCATAATCTCTTTTTGGCTTGCATTATATCCACCCATCGCCCCTTTCATTCCTGCCTCACTGCCTCTCCTGCTTTTCTCTCGGTTTTATCCTGCATCTTCACTCTTATTTCTTCCCCAGATGGCAAGTTCAGCCCACTCGCCCCCTGTTTTCTCTTGACCAGTAGCTGCCTCCATAGATTGTGGTGCAAATTTTGGACAGAAATTTCCAAGTGAAGCCAAACCAGTGCCCTAGGGTGCGTATCTTTCTCATTGAACACGAAACCTTCATCTTCGATGCTGATACGAAGTTTTTTGACTTGGGTCAGTGCAAGGTTCAAGTGGAAAGGCGTTTGCTTTAGATTTTCCTCGATTGAAATCCTCATCGGACCAAAAAGCACGGAGAACTCTACCCCCTTCCATTCATTTGAAAGCTGCTCTCGACATTATCTTGGACTCCTACCCATATGCCAAGGCCCTCTTTTCTCATCCAATCTCATTCTTTGAGAAAAAGGAACTCTTTCTGCTCTCCGAAATCTTCGAGGATGAACACATGAACTCATCCCCGACCCTATTCTGATGGATGTGCTCAAGGACTTCACTATCCACTCCAAACTCAACCCTTCATCTCCAAAATGCCAGTTGGGAAGGCGACTTCTCCTCAGCAAATTCGAAAAAGAAGACAAGGCGTATCTCCTTGTTTTTACCAATGTTCAGGTGAATCGACTAGGCTATGAAAGCTTGAGGGCAGAGGACATCGACTTCATTCCATGATTTGCTTCCGGCATGGACGATTAATGTTTGCTGCCTTGCTGTCTTGCAACTTTACTGCCTCATTGTTTACTACTTTAGTTGTGTCTGTCAGTTTATCTTGTTTACTGCTTTCTTGTTTCCTTATTATTGAGTCCTTGGCCCTTAAGCATGATGGGCTTCAGATTTAGGGTCTTGGTGAGTGTCTGTCTTTATTTTACATTTGTTAAAGATTATACTATCATAATAATAACCATTAGTCTTTCATTTTCACTCTTAACTAAACTTTTTCATCAGTTTTGTGTACTACTTATTGAATCAAAACTCAATCCAACTCTTCAAGCAAGAATTGAATTCTCTTATTTGGGCAATGCATATTTAAATCAATGTTATACTCAAGGACGGTATCATATGTTTATAAAATTTTCCCGTAAGGTAGAACACTTATATAAGTTCCTCATAAATAAAATTGAGCTCAAGAAAAATATATTAGCCATATCAAAATATTCCTTCACCTCCTATAAATCTGTTCTCGGGTCAGCCCTGACCACCTTCACAAAACATGTCATAAAAACTCCTACCGACCTCCAAATGATATCATTCCAATTTTAAATGATAGACGACTCATAGAAGATCATTTTCCAACTTGTATCTTGTTAAAATTCTACTTATACAATTTGTTATGGCCTTCTAAAATTGGAAGGGCAGAAACTCCTTGTATAGCAATTACATGCCTAAAATCTTTTCATTAAATTCATACACATATGCTTGGCTTCCTAGACTTCATTTTTAGCCTTTTTATGCTTCCCTTTTCATTAAAAAGACATAGGTTCCTTTTTCTAATTAACCCAAAAGCTTCGTTTAATTTAACAAAATAATATGAAATTCACTTCAAAATTCCCAATAATTTTCACATGCTAACTTTATGTAATTCCCTTCTAGTCTCCATATAATTCCAATTCCACTTCTAAGAATAATTCCACATCATTTAAACCAATCTAAAACTAAATCATAGCCAAGTACTCAATTCCATAAAATTTTTTAAATTAACCTCAATAAATGTAAACTCAAAAATCACATACAATGCATATGTCTTCAAGAATTTTCAATTAAATCTAACTCATATCAACAACTTACATTTTCCCCTTTAGGTTCATCACAAGACACCATATAGCAAGATCCAAATTTCTCAATTTTTAGGGTTTATGAAAATCAACCCACAATATATAATAGTAGCTAAAAATTAAAGTCCATCATTCTTTCAATATAAATACTAATTATTTAACCCGAAACCATAATAATAACAACATAATTTTAACACCTATTAGAAAATACATAAACTCAAGAAAGACAATTTCTTGACTTACCTACATAAAGCATCCAAGGAATCAAAACTCAAGTCTCAAACTATACTCTCAAGGTGCAAATCCATCATTTCTCCTCTTTCTTTTTCATTTTCTTCTCATTTTCTCCATTTTTTTTTCTTCTTCTCGGGTAGAACCCGTCCCAGCGTGTGTATGTATATGTTTGGGTGTGTAGTGTGTGTTTTTTACTCCAAATGCAAGAAAGTCTTGCATAAATAGGAAAATTTGCAAACAAAGTCCCTCAACTTTCTAACTTATTATAAGTTAGTCCTTCAAAAAATAATATTTGCCTATAAATCTTTCAACCTTAATTCTTTTACTTTACACCGCTTGATAACTTTAATATTGACTCAAATAATTTAATTTTGACTTTCCTACACTCTTTCCCTACAGACGCTCTTCCGATCTCCATAAAATTTGAGATGTCACAGATATATAATTTATTAGTTATTTTGACACAAATTAAGAAACATTGATTTAGTTGAAATATTAAATTTTATATTTATTATATATATATACACCGTTATGTTTTATTATTAATTATTTGAAAAATTAAAAATATACTTAATAGAGTAAGTGAACTATCATTTTAGAACGGATGAAAATGATAAACAAAACTTACATATCTTTATATATAGAACAGAGGTAAAGTCAATTGATATTTAATATATTTACTAAAAATATCTCCTACAATGATGTGTCAACATTTTTTTTGAAAAGTAATGACGCGTCAAATTGATACGAGTTCTAAAAACTTGATACGTGTATTGATAAAAATAAATATACAAAAAAATAATTGTCTTTTCTTCCCATTGCCACATGCCTCCATCAAGTCTATTCTCGGTGGTGTGTGGCGGATTAATAATCACAATCACAAATCAACTAAATCATCATAAGCCATAAGCATCCCATTACATTTTTGGTTGCTTCATATCTACTAATTCATCACAATGTTATTATTATTATGTTATCAAAAGCCTTTATTTTGTTTTTATTTTTTTTAAACTACTTTCTTTGCTGTGCAAAAGGGTGTAACATTCACACACCAATTAATTTGAACAAATTCTGAGCATAACATATACTATCAAAAACT
>CAVNYN010249448.1:0-27395 GCA_963692815.1 Nyctanthes arbor-tristis
ATGAGATGATTGATTTTTGGTTGAATAACTATAGGGAAAATGTGTTTATAAGTCATCGGATCTTTTTCCCACCTGGAAGAAAAAGGCTTCATATGGGAAAACTAAGACTCGAGTCGCCCGCTTGCTGTTAATAGAAAAAAAAGGTTTATGAAATGGTTAAAAATGTTAACGCCATGTTTGGTAAAACTTCTAAGCCTCCACAGAAGAGTTTATAGAAGAAGCGATCTATATTATGGGATCTGCCATACTGGTAGCACTTGTTAGTTAGACACTGTCTCACTGTAATGCATATACCGAAAAATGTGTACAATAGTATCATTCGAACATTACTGAATATTCTAGCAAAGACAAAAGATAGTATCAAAGTTAGAAAAGACATAGTAGAAATGAGGATACGGGACCAATTAGCACCGTGGGAGTCCGGAAAGCATACATTTTTGCCCCCCCCCCCCCGGCATGTTATACCTTGTCTAAACAAAAGAAAACAAGCTTTTGTGAGTGCCTGAATGCTATTAAGGTTCCATCTGACTATTTATCAAATATCAAGAGGCCTGTGTTGATGAAAGACTTGAAATTGGTTCGTATGAAGTCCCATGACTGTCATGTCTTAATGCAACAGTTCTTGCCTGTTAGAATACTAGGTATATTGCCAAAACATGTTATACATGTCATAACTAAGCTCTGCTTCTTCTTCAACTTAATTTGTTACAAGGTCATTGATCCTAAGGCATTGGATGTTTTGCAGGCTAATGTTGTTTCACTCTATACCAGTTGAAAATGTATTTTCCACCATTATTTTTTGACATTACGATGCATTTAATTGTTCACTTGGTGAAGAAAATTAAGATCTGTGGTCCGATATTCTTGAGGCATATGTAGCTGTTTGAGAGATACATGGGTATTTTGAAAAGATAGATCGGAGAAGCTGATCTCGACCAGAGTAGAGTATAATTGAAGGTTATGCTGCTGAGGAGGCTATTAAATTTTGTACTAATTACTTAGATGGTGTTGAAGCCATTGGTATTCCTAAATCGTAACATAAGGGGAGATTAAGAGGTAAAGATACGATTGAATTTAAATCAATCGTGCCCAAAGCCGAAATGCGAGATAAAACACACCTCCTTGTCTTACAGCACTTTATTGTTGTTTACCCATACATGGACGAGCACATGTCTATATTAAGGTGATAGAATCCTTCAAAATGTGAGATGTGGCTGACCAATGAACATAATCGCACATTTATAACATAGTTCAGAGATAGAGTGCTCTAACAGTTGCCCCCACACGCCGAAAATGATTATGGAAACAATAAAATAATTGGCGTATGGCCCTCGGATGGATGTTTGTTCTTACGAAGGGTATGACATTAATGGCTACACATTTTACACAAAACATCAAGACGATAAGAGCACGATACAGAACAGTGGAGTGACATTAATAGCACTGTCATCAGAATATTCTAGTGCTAATCATAGGAGGCCAGTGGATGCCGCAATATCGTATTATAGTGTCATTGAAGAAATTTGAGAACTTGATTATAAAGTTCTCAAGGTTATTCTTTTTCGATGTAAAAAAGTTGAAAACCGCTAGGGTGTTCAAGTTGACGAATTAGGTTTCACTCTGGTAGACTTTAGTAGGCTAGACTATCTTGATGACCCTTTCATACTTGCATCACAAGCAAAGTAAGTCTTCTACATTGTTGATCCTGTTGAACCTAAGTGGTCAGTTTTTCAAGGCAAGAGATGTATAGTTGGTATTGATGATGTAGTTGATAAAGAAGAGTATGATCAATTTGACAGAACCCCCTTCTCTGTTGGTATACAATATATACCTATAGGGGATGATAACATAGACAAATTACATGCGTTCGGATCATAGGGAAGGCCTGTTGATTGACCATCTGACTAGCAGCAAAAATAAGCAGACAAGAGGTCTAACCACTTGCAAGAATTTGAAGAAGATGCATAATGCAACGGTTGAATTTGACGAGTGTGGTATGCTTATCGAGAAATTTAGTACTCAATTAGGCAATTACATGGGGACTGTGGTTTAGATTCATTTACATATAAACTATCCAGATTGGCATACAGTTAAGCCATCCCTTAAGGATCTTGTTTGGGAAGACATCAAGGTATTGAATGAGTTTATGTGGTTCAGTTTTGTATCGTATAATGGTTGATTTTATCTATAACATTGCTCAATATTCTTGTCTTACAGAAAAAATTCAATTTTGAAAACGTCGCCTTGAAGCTGGCTGTGTTGACAGAAGCTGGGAAGAGATTAAGAGACTTCAAAACTTTGTTGGTGTGAAACTACATCAGAAGGGAGCACTTGAAGTATAAAACTTCTTGTGAGCTCTATGATTTCATGATGCCATAAATATGGGAGAAGTTCAAGCAGAACCATGACACTCCAGAGTTCTTGGTATGGTCAAAATGGATTTTTATACTATTTTCTCATCACTAGGTAAAAACTAAAGTAGTTGCTAAATTGACTTTTAGGAGAAAAGTGAGAAGGCGAAGTAGAGTCGAGTGCAGAATGAGCACCCTCACATTTTAGGCTCTGCTGGTTATACTTATAATAGAGTGGAGTGGCTTGTTGCACAATCCCTATCTTCCTCCTCCTCATATGGGTCAGTTAGCTTGACCATTCAGATCAATGATCGCAGTCTAGATTGGGTATGGGCAAGGTACAGGAAGAGTGCTAATGGCATTTATTATATACCGAATGAGAAAACTAAGGAGATTTATGAGAAAATTATAAGTATACATTAATAATTAATTTTTTCTTTACTTACATTACTTGCCCTTTGTTTAGGTACCTATATTTATCTTTCATTTTTTAAACAGCAAGAAAAGCACGAGCAGGCCAGCCAAGGGATGTTTGTCAAAAAGAGGCACCGGGATATCTTAACAGCAGCGCTTGGTAAGGAGGAGCACCCTGGTCGAATGGGGGGCTACGGTGGATACGTCACTGTGAGGGATGTTTATGGAAGACCTGACGAAACTAGGAGAGGACTGAGTGAGGTCCTATCACTGGATGATATCAGATAAGTGATCACATCATAGGTGGAGGCCAATGTCGCTTAGCGGGTGAGGAAAGAGACTATGACACAGATGCAGGCTTAGTTCGATATGATACAGTCGCAGGTTGCCTCTGTCTTCCAAGACCTTGGCATAAAAATACCTCACTGCCACTCGGTTGATTCCCTGCCACATCTTGACATTGAGGTATACTTAGTGTTGTGTTATGATGTTGTTAAATGCATTGACTTCATTTCAATTCTTACATCTAACGTTATTTTGTTCACTTGTATTAAATATTCAAAGAAGTCAACCCCGTATCGTCACATCCTTGTTTGTATAGTGTGACTAAAATTATGGAAGAGGTGATGCTACTACTTTGGTACGCAGTAACACTACAGGAAATATTGCATTCAACGACTAATATTTTGGTCGTAGAATACTCGCAATTGGTCGTTAAAAGTTCTTACATAACATGATTTTGCTTCTTCATTTGTCCACCATCCATTTTTGCAATGTATTTTATAGAAACACTTGATGTATCCTGGTAGTTCTTGTGTTTCTAAATCCCTCTTTTCCTAAAATAAAAAAATTAAAAAAATTAGTAATTATTTGACAAAATCAATATATTGTACTTCTCATCCCATATGACTTACCATTTCATCTGCATGTACAGCATAAGATTTTGAACCTTGAAGAGTGACCAATTTTCTCTTTGTGCGGTTTTTTTTTGTTCACTTCAGACTTTTTCTATAATCCAAGAACCACAAATCCAAGTAAGTCACCATCAATAGAAAACGGGCATTTGATACATAGACCATAGATATATTTGAACATAAAATCCTATAAAAATTCCAACATAGTTTCCCCTGTAAATTAGACATAGCCAACATGCAAAAAATCCTAAAGGAACAGAAATCATCTAACCACAAAAGCCAACATCATCCACTTCTTCAAAAAAATAATTTCAAACTCCACCACACCTAATGAGTAACGAATGTAAAATCATATAATTGGAAAAAAAAAACAAAAAGAAACTCCAAGCATAAGGAGAGACAAACTATTGTTCACATCTATCCACTTCTTGAAAAAATAATTTCAAACTCCAGCGCAATGAATGACCAACAAATGCAAAATCATATAATTCGGAAAAAAAGAAGTTAATCCAAGCAAGATCATAGACAAGTATCGCTCACATCCATGAAATTAACATTACCAAGACTATAACTAGAGGATACTAACCTTCCACTCTTGAATTGTGAAAAGATCACAAATGAATTCCCATTTCTTTGTGTCAGAAATGGGATCAGGCTTATTTCTTTTGGCTTTTGCAAGATCCTTATCCCCTCCCATTTCTTGAAATTTCTTGTAGAATCTACTACGGTACTCTTTCCATTTTTTGTACATTGAACGTTCAATGCCATCTCTGATCAAATTGCTTGACTCGTACTCAAATTTATCCCTCAAAAAATTAGGAAATTATTTGCAAAAAATCATATTAAAGTAAATTAACATATAAATTGAAGGAGACACACATTTAGGCAGTCTAAGAGGGGCCTTTTGTGAGCATCATCAAACCAATTTCATAGCTAAAGGAGCCATAGAACGAACAATGAAACCAATTTCATTAGCCCATTTAGCTGCCATTTCACCAACAACATCTCCATTGTTATTGAATTCCACTTGCAATTTTCCAGAAGCTTTGACAATATCCTCAGTACGTAAGCCCCGCGTGGTACCTCTTTTTCTCTTCTCTGAGTTCTCTATGAAAAAGAAAGCAAAAGCAAAATTATAATAATGGAAGAAACAATAGATGTTAATTGTCTAATTATTTATGTTACAATTCAACAAAAAAATTTACATACATACCTGTGTTGGGTTTTCTGACGGCATTGTAGAATTATCAGGAGCATGATCTGAAGCGGTAGACATAACTACTTAAACAAGAAAGTTAAAATATGTCAAGATGTACAGACATAGTAAAAAGATTATGAATTTGTCTGCCTTATACGCACTTAAACACTTACAGGCACATAATACAAGAAGTACAAAACCATTTATTCTAAACTTGATCATCTAAGTCAGTATCATTAGTGTCATTGTCATTTCCACCATCATCAGAATCATCTCTATCTAAGTCAGGCTCGC
Organism: Nyctanthes arbor-tristis; assembly: GCA_963692815.1. NCBI lineage: Eukaryota > Viridiplantae > Streptophyta > Magnoliopsida > Lamiales > Oleaceae > Nyctanthes > Nyctanthes arbor-tristis. Next base: position 5,172 of record CAVNYN010249448.1, read on the forward strand.
TGTTTTGCTACTCTATAAATTCATCATTTTCTTCATCCTCAGATACAAGATCATACTCCTCAATAGGAGCTGATCTCATTGCATCATGTATCCTATTGTCATCAATGATGATTGGTTTGACATCATCACGAGCAAAAAGACTACGAGTCTAGATCTGTTGGTACTATAGAATTCAACTGAATTGTTGAAGAGTCATCTTCTTGTGTAACCATTTGATCATCATCGTTTTGTCTGTCACCTTTTTCTACTTTGTCGAAGAAGTGCCGATGAAAAACCTTTTTAACAACTCTCCAATTAGCTCCATTCTTGGGATCTTGACTGTAAAATACTTGTCGGACTTGAGAGGCAAGTATGAATGCATCATTTTTGTATCATTCACTTCCAATGCATATGGAAATAATGTTACAATATTCTTGGATTTTCTTTTGTTTTTGTCAATGTCAAACCATTTACATCAAACAAATATACAAAGCACCCATATAAGTAATGTAACTCTAACACATCAATGAGGACACCAACGAAGTCTACTTCCTCATTATTATGGTTTCCCGGAACACAAACACCACTATTTTAAGTTGTTCTCCTATCATCTCGTGTTTTTGTAAAAACTTTGATCCCATTGATGATACAACCAGGGTAGGAGTTGACATGGGTGTCTAGACAACACGCTAAAGCGTATAAATCATATGTTGCTTCAGTTGATCCAACATGACGTAAATTGATCATCTGTGATAGTATTATTACAAAAATAAAGATATATAATGAGCTGTATATGTATATAACTAATGCCAAAAAGTCACTTACATACTCCTCAAACAACTTAGAGAACATCATTTCCTGAGCTTTTTTCAAAATTTGACATCCCATTCTCATTAGTTCTTCCGTATGTTTACTATGCAAATGAACAAAAAAAAAAAGTTATAAATATGGTTATAGCTGAATTATATGATTACAATAATAATGATTAAGATTTTTGCTTACATACTTCATATACAACTAGATTTCTGGGCAATTGTTCAATATAAACCAATGAGCTCGCTTCAGATCCTTTTATGGTAACAAGATCACTTCTCTTTTTTCCCAAGGGTCTAAAATCATTCTTGAAAACAGTTAATTGTCTAATTTCATTATTTTCAACAACATAATGTCTTTCTGGTCTATTGAATTTGGTCTCAATATCAGGGAGATACATAGAACAAAATGTTAAAGATTCGTTCACAACATATGCCTTTGCATTCGAACCTTTAGGATAAGCTTTATTCCCACAGAATCTTTCAAAGTTCCCAAACTACGCTCGACAGGATACATCCATCTGGTAGGAACTGGACCATTGAGAATTGCCTCATAAGGTAAATGCACTCTTAGTGAACCATAACATCGAAGAAGGCCAGTGGAAATATTTGTTCCAATTTACGTAGCACATAAACCATAGATTTTTGCAGCTCCTCCAAATCACTAACATGTAACGTTTTCAAGCATATTTTCTGAAAAAAATTTGGCAACTCAGTTATTGTAAGGTTTTCAAGCATATTTTCTGAACAAAAAAGTTGACAACTCAGTTATTGTTTCCACAATCTCATTCTTCATTAAATTTGGTAATCCGACTGGCAAAAACTGTTGTAATAATACATGGCAGTCATGTGATTTCAAGCCAACAATTTTTCCTTCATCTTCATCATATTTTTTGAGATATTTTCTGCATAATCATCAGGAAATTGTACCGTTTTTATGAACTTACAAAATTGTCTCCTTTCATGAACTTTTAAAGTATATGTAGCATGCAGTTTCACCCACTTGTTACCTTGTTTGACAAGATGCAGTTCTTTTCGAATTCCTATATCAACAAGATCAAGCCTTGCTTTCTCTGTATCCTTTGTCTTTCCCTCTATGTTCAACAACGTGCCAATGATGCTATCACAAATATTTTTCTCAATATACATGATGTCTAAATTATGCCTCAAAATAAGTTTAGGCCAATATTCAAGCTCGAAAAATATACTTCTCCGAGTCCAGTTTAGACAATCTGGTTGACGTTTAAGCTTTTACCACATAAAGTTTCATGCTTACCAGGTGTTGAGTACCGCACATGCTCTAGTTGCCTTAATATATCATCACCACTCAAAAGTTTTAGTGCTTGCCTCTTTTCAACCGTCCCATCAAAATTTTTGTCCTTTCGCCACTGATAACCAGTAGGAAGGTAACGTCGATAACCCATATAACATATTTTACTCCTTATGCCATACGATGCTCTGTCCTTATTATGTACTAGACAAGCATAGTATCCCTTCGTGCTCCAACCTGATAAGCAACCATAAGCAGGAAAATCATTTATTGTCCACAGAACTGTTGCTCGTATGCAAAACATTTTTTTCTCTACTGCATCATATGTCATCAATCCCAACTCCCGTAGTTCTTTTAGTTCATCTATAAAAGGCCTTAGAAAGACATCCATATCTTTGTGAGGTGCCTTCGGTCCAGGAATCAATAAAGTCATCATGAAAAATGACTCTTTCATGCATTTCCATGGAGGTAAGTAATATGGAATTAGAATTATTGGCCACATGCTATAAGCATTGCTCATATTTCCAGATAGGTTAAATCCATCAGATGCCAAGCCTAATCTTACATTCCTATGGTCATTTGCAAAAGATCGATATTAACTGTCAAATTCTTTCCAAGTCTTTACATCTGTCGGATGTCTTAAAACTCCTTCATCATCTGACCGCATTTCTTTGTGCCATCTCATATCCTTAGCAGTATGTCTCGACATGTACAAGCGTTTGAGTCAAGGCATGACTGGAAAATAACGCATAGTTTTATGAGCTACACCATTTCTTTTATCGTCGTCATGTTTCCACTAGCTCTTTTTGCATACTGGACATTTGTCTAGCTTAGCATTTTCTTTCGAAAACAAAGCACATTCATTTTTACACACATAAATGGACTCATACCCTAAACCCAAAGCTCGTAACATTGTTTTTGCTTTATAGTATGATGTAGGTACACCATTCCTATCAGGAAAAGCATCATTCAATAGTTTGAGCAACATATCAAAAGATTTGTTAGTCCACTTGTTCAAGACCTTAATGTGCATAAGCTTAACTAAGAATGTCAACTTAGAAAACTTTTTACATCCAGGATACAACTCGCTCTCCACATTTTCCAACATTTCTTGAAACTTCTCATACTCTTTTGGCTCATTATTACTATCAAAACCAGCATCAGGTGGTCCTTCATTATTAGGCTCTATTGGAGTATAATGTTAAGAAGCCAAGTCTTGTAATGCGTTAGACATTGGATCAACACTACCATCATTTTTTTCTTGTTCAAATGGAGTAGCAAGATTAGAAGCATGAACTCGATAAGTTTCACCTTGAAATATCCATGTAGTATAACTACATTGAAACCCATTCACCATTAGATGAATTTTAATTGTTCCTAAATCTTGCACTTTGCCATTCAAACAAATGTCACAAGGATAATGTGACTTCCCTTCTTCATTTAAAAAATTCCGAGCTCTTTGTGTAAATGACATCACCCCATTTTTATACTCATGTGATAGCCTATTGGTTTGCAAAATCCAACTCTTATCAATTGACATTTCTTGACCTTTCTAGACCTATAGAAGGAACAACTCAAATTTAAAAAAAAAAAAAAATGAGATTTAAAGAATACACAATATGCTAATTGTCTGTGGTTCGTGAGCACCTAGGTAGATTTAAAAAATGGGATTCAATACAAGTTTGTCTTATGCTTAATCAACTATATATATGTATATGTATATATATAATTAGGTTAAAATTTTGGTTTAAAATTTTCATCTTCTTAAAATTTAGTACAACCGTTTTTCTTTAAGGAATTTCTCTTTTAATACTTCAATCCTATTCTTTTTTGTTCTACTATTAGCATTTTATTTTGTCATTTTAAAGCTTTCAAAATTAACAAAATTTTAAAATCTCATTCTCTAAATCTAGACTTAAATGAGTGTAACTTATCAATGAAAGCAATTCAATAAATCCTTGCAAAAGCAGCCGGGTCTAAGTTTTTAACTACCTTATGAAGGCCGGGTTCATTCCTAACTCTTATTTTATTACCAAACTTTTAACAATTACTATTCTCATTTTCTAAAAAAGGGGAAATTTTTTTTTTAAAAACTACAATTCCATTAACTCATAACTCAACACAGTTGGAAGGAAGAAAGTAAATAGAAAGACAACAATTGCTTTTTATCAGAGAAAAATATTACAGTATGGAGATGCAAAAAAATTATTTTTACATAACCACCCAACCCAACCCCAATGAAAAAGAAGGCCAGAATTTTGACCTATCACAATTAATTTATCAAATTTCATCTTATACGTGTAGTCACTAAAATTATTCCAAGATAACAGAGGTTATTCTTAAGCTGATTATGACGACGATGAATGGCTGAGATAGAACTGAGAACTGCCACTCTCCATTCTTTCCAGAATGGAATGCCCCAACATATCTTTAGATTTAACCAAATTTTCTTCGCACGGAAATTCTTCACTCGCGATTTAGAAAATTCAACAGTGATCTTTCCAAAGCATTTAGGGTCAAATTTTTCCATTTAGATAAATAAGAATATGCAAACATCATTCATCACCTCTGGATTAATCATCATCATTCACAGTAAGAGTTCATAGCAAAATTCGTTCATGCATTCCCAAAATCATAATAATATAGTAGGCTAACTACTTTGGTTGCTGGAATTACATCTATAGAGACAAAGGGGAAAGCTACGTACCTCAAAAGGGATGAATTTTGTTCTAACAGCTGAGTTCCCATCGTCCGTAAAATCACACAACCACACAAAATTGTAGAACCCTAGTCAATCGAGCATATAATCACATTACCGAATAGAATTGCATATACAAAAGGATACGTGAATGCACAACAAATTTCGAAATTTATTTCAAACGTTTATTGACTTGAGATGGTGATTATTGGGCCTTTACAATGAACACTGAATGGAGAGTTTGGAGTAGACTCGTACCCGCGCAAGAAAGAATGGTAGACGAGAAGGCAGAGCGTGTTTTTTAATGAGTAACGTGGGCTTTTTTTCCCCCTTTTGAATGTGAATGAAAAATGGGGTTTTTTTTTATAAATAGCTACTGCCTGGTCATTACAAATTGTCAGTTGACTTTGTATGCGATGATGCAGTGCTCTTCCGATCTCAATACAAAGTTCATTCCATCGTCAGTTAGCAGATGTAGGTGAAGGCGGTCTCACTCAGTAGCCCGCACATTTAGTGATGTTAGGCGCAGTAATGAATTGAAGCTACACAAAAGCTTTTCTGTACTTTGGATTTTGTATACATATGTTTTGATTGCAAACAAATTATCACTGTAGGAACACTTACCAGAGCAAGTAGCATCCATAAGAAAAGACAAACAGCCCGCGAGTGTCGAAGTCACTTCGGCGTGACCTCATCTTATTGACGATGCAACATTGGTTTCGCTGAGTTCCGCCCTTAAAAGGTTGCACGATCTGACTGTTGGAATGCACTTTTCTATGGAATTCATTGACGTGCCAATGGTTGAGGATGTGTTTCACCACTCCATCTACATGGTGAATGATATTCATGTTTCTGTCGACGATATTACCGACTTGCTAAAGATACAATGGTTGAACGCACCTATTTTGTAAATTTGGGAAATGTAAGACTTCCTCCCCCACAATTAAGTGCATCATATAATTTTTAATTTGACATTTCGTATTTGGTATCATGTATTTCAGGTACCTACATCACTGGTGCAATGAATTCGAGATTCAAAATATCGGGTTTCTTTGTCCAGTGCTAATCGGGGCTATTAATTTTTGAGTTAGTGGAGGTTCGAGTTTTACTTACATGGTCAACACGATTACACAAGTGATGGACAAGAAGTACATTCTAGCACCGTATCATCAGGGGTAAAACCGTTGTAGCTATTCATGTGTTTTTTTTCTTTGATTTAATTTGAATTATTTGTGGCTAAAATATGCAAACTTACATTTTTATAAAATATTCTAGAAACAACTGGAAGCTGCTTGTGCTATGCCTTGAACGTAACACGGTGCACTGCTTGGACTCTCTAGAGGATAAGTCGCGCCAATTGACTATCAAACTGGAATTGTCTATGCAATCAATTATCAATAACTATTGCATAATGGTCTTTTTGTGTAAGTTTGAGTTTATTTAACTTATATATATTATAACTTGAGGGTAGTTAAAAAGTTGTGGGCGTCAGGGAAAATAACGAAGAACATTCTCATGTGGAAATTAATTGTGGTATAAAAAATATCCTCTAAATTTTACAATAACTATTGAAGTTTCAAATTTTAGTGGTTTAATTACTAATATTAATTTTCAACTTGCTGGATATTTTAGTGTTCTCAGCAACCGGGACCCGATGAGTGTGGCTATTGTGTGATGAGAAATATGTACGAGATATTCTCACTCTATTCTGGTAGTTCAGAAAATTTTGATATGGTATAAATATTTATCGAAAACTAAAAATTACCTAATCATTCATGTACATATTTTAAAGCCAAAGTAATTATATTTCTTTTTGTTTGTTGTAGGCACATGAAGCTGGATAATATATTCAAGCAAATATAGAAGAGATTCGGGATAAATGGACAGAGTACTTTCTCGACTATTGTATGTGATTTTTAGTCTTATCTATTTTGAAATATGGTTTACTTATATATAATAGATTTTCATGCAAATTAACATGTATATTTCCATAGTTAATGCACATTATTTCAATGGTTAATTAATAGGCGTCGGTTTGACCTATACAGTCGACGCCTAAAGTCAATTAAAAAATAAATAAATAAAAATACAATAGGCAGAGGTTTGACTACTACAATCAAACGCATATTGTGTATTTTATTTAATTTTTTAAAAATTGACTCTAGGCGTCGGTTTTTATGAAATAACTGACACCTATTGTGAACTTTAGGCGTCTTCCAATAACCTACATGTATACCTTTATAATTCACGTCGCTAACAAAGGCATCGCCGTCAAATCCGACGCATATCATCAATACAACTAACGTCGATTGTGCTTTTAAATTGTACATTTCAAATAATATTAAATGATTTTTTTAATCTATGTGAAAAGTAAAATGGGAATATCTTTGTGGGGATGGAGGGAGTATTTATTAGTAATTTTAAAATTATTTGCTTTTCATAAAGAATTATGTAATCAACAATATTGATTCTTCAATTTTCTTAAGTTACAATTACTCGCAACATTTATCAATGTATACAAATAAAATAAAACTCAAAAAAAATGAAAAAGAAAAAGGAAGTATTCATTATTATTTTATTAATCTATAAATTTTTTTACAAAAACTAAGATACTAAAATTAGAAATAAAAGTTTGAAATTTTAAGACAAAAGTTGAAACCATTCGACGTGAAACCACCGCACAAATATGAGATACTAAACTTGAATTGCATAAAGAAATACATAAATTTTAAAAGTTAAAAGTTGTGGAGTCATAATTCGTAATTTAAAATTGTATTAGGAAATTATTTAAAAAAGAAATAACATTAAGATAAATATGATTGTGGTGTGAGAAGGAAAAAAAATACTTTTTACAATTAAAAGCAAAAAGTTTTAAATAAGGTTATTGATGTAATTTCATTTAAGGATATTTAAGAGAATAGAAAAATGTGTAGGGATAAATTATTATGGTGGGAATATAATTTCCCAAGTTCAAATGTCTCTCCTTCTGGTGATTTATTTTGAGGATGCAAATTAAGATTAGGTGATGATGCTGTGCAAATTATGTGCAGATTTTGTGCCAAACGAATGTTGCTTTCATGCACATGACTTTATCTGTTTCAGTAGTAGTAATATTATTTTATTTGACAATAGATATCAAGTTTTGTCTAGGAAACGAGAACTCAGTAACATTCATTCATATTTAATGATTTATTAAATTAAATGTCAAGATCGATTTATGTCTTCAGTTAATATATTGTAATGCAAAAAGAAGTTTCAATTAATGTATATACTAATAGATTTATCAAAAAAGTAAAAAATGAACGGAATTAACTTGGCGTTAGAATTAGCTAGTGAATGTTAGAAATACAGAGCAAAACATGGTAACTATATATATATATTAAAAAAAATTGATACTTGACTCTTTTTGTAATAAACGATCAAATGAAAATTGACAATAATTGCATGTGGCATTAGAATACTATGTTGGAAATCTTCTTTTTTTTTTTTTTTTTTTTTTTGGTGGATGAAAAGGGATTAATTCTCATTAGATAAGGAATCGTCGGTTACATCACGAGACAACAAAGGCTTAAACCAATCAAAAGGAATTACAGAACTAAAAGGGTTAGCATATGATCAAGCTCTACGAGCCAACTCAAGTGCAACCGAATTGGCCTCCCGTCGAGCATGCTCCACGCTGAAGTTTCGACCCATATGCATCATCACTCTGCAGTCCCTTATCAATATCCCAAATTCAGAATAATTGTCATCTTCACCTTTCAATGCATCAGTTACTGCCTTTGCATCCAATTCAAAAATAATGTTGGAGAAATCCTCTTCCTGCAGCCACTTCAATGCTTCCCTCAATCCATAAGATTCGGCCTCCTTTGGTTGAAAATGGGCACGCAATATTTGCATGCGGCAGCAGATGAACCGTCTTTCATAGTCACTCAGGATCATTCCAACCCCAAATACATTCTCCTCCTCCATAAAGTGCAGCGTCAACATTACATTTAAGGCTGCCATTCCGTGGTTTAGACCAGCGCCGCTGCACTGTTGGTGGCCGTCCTCAACCATCACCTCCCCTAGCTTTCTGCCATTTAAAAAGGACGTTCATGGCAATGCTAACAGTCTGTACAGGATGTTGAACCTGGCCTCTCCACAGCCTAATGTTCCGCTGCTTCCAAATAGCCCAAGTAGTAGCACCAATTCTCCCGGCTTCTTCCGCTGACCGATTCTCAATCACCCAAAAAAAAACCATTGTTTAAAATGTTCCTCTCGTCCATTGTTCAGCCGTATGTTAGCTATACTCCAGCATTGTTGAGCATATGGACACTCCAAAAAAATATGTGAAGTAGTCTCCTCCCCCTCACAAATCACACAATCGAGCGGAAGTTGCATTCCTTAGTCTATAAGCTTTTCTCTCGTAGGCAAGCAATCATGACATGCTCTCCATATAAAATTTCTCAGTTTTGGGGGAATGTTTAAGTTCCATAATTTCCGCTAGGCGCCATGATCATGTAGAACCACCGATTATTCATTTGCTTCCATAATGCTCGATATCCCGACTTAACTAAATAATTCCTTTTTGCACTATAATGCCAAATGAGCTTATCCGATTGGGAAGAATCACTGATTGGAATCCTTGTTATTTGCTGCACATCCTTGTTAATGAATAATGTCTCCAACAAGTTCACATCCCATTTTGGCCTATCAGGTTTCATGAGGCTGCTTACACGTAAATCCTCCAATTCCGGATCTTCTGATGTGTCAACTCTGAACTGGGGATTATTTTTAATCCAAGGGTCCTTCCAAACCTGAATACTTTTACCATCCCCCACCCTCTATCGAGTTCCATTCACTAGTAAATCCTGAGAGCTCCAAATACTTCTCCAAACAAAGCTAGGCCGAAAACCAAGTTGAGATGTAAGGAAATCATCTCTAGGGTAATACCTAGCTTTAAGAATTTGACTTACAAGCGCTTCTGGTTCAGATATAAGTTTCCACCCCTGTTTTCCAAGCATGGCTAAGTTGAATGCATGCAAATCGCAAAATCCCATACCACCAAATTCTTCCTTAACACACAACTTCTCCAACCGTAACCAGTTGAGTCCTCTTTGGCCATCACCTTTCCTTTCCCACCAAAAAAAGTTCATGAGATGTTGTATTTCTTCACAAAAGGAAATTGGCAACAAGAAAATAGACATGGTATATGTAGGAATGGCTTGAGCAACCGTTTTGATTAGAATAGTCCTACCGGTTTTAGAGAGTACTTTCCCCTGCCAGCCTTGCACCTTCTGTGCCAAACCTTTTCCTCAAAGAAGCAAAGAGATCCTTCTTCTTTCTGCCTATCATAGATGGGAGACACAAATATCTACCAGTATTAAAAGGTGCCTCAACCCCCAGAATATCTGAAATCTACTACTTTAACTCCTCTCGTACATCAGAGCTGAAGAATATACCAGACTTGTCAAAGTTGACTGCTTGTCCTGAAGCTTCCTCGTATCTGTTAAGAATATTCTTCATAACGGTACTTTCCTCCGCATTTGCCCTGAAGAAGAACAAACTTTCATCAGTGAAGAGCAAATGTGAAATGCTTGGTGCACTCCAAGCCACTTTGCAGCCATGGATTTCCCCCCTAATCTCTGACTACCTAAGCATGGATAATAGAACCAGCATATATAAGAAATAAATAAGGCGACAACAGATCTCCTTGTCTCAAGCCAAACTGAGGATGGATTGGTCCCACTTTTCTACCATTTACCAAAACAGATACTGAACTATGGTAACACAAAGCATAATTAATTCAACCCATTGTGGAGAAAAACCCATTTTAAGCATTGCCTTGGGCAAGAATTCCCAATTCACCCGATCATAAGTCTTGCTTATGTCCACCTTCAATGCCACATTCCCCTTATCCCCCTTCTTTCGCTTCATTTAATGGATCAACTCAATCACAATCACCACACTGTCTGTGATAGTTCTTCCATGTACAAAAGCCGGTTGGCATTTAGAAATCAATTTAGCAAAATCTTCCTCAATCGATTGGCCAATACCTTAGCTACAATTTTATAAATTACATTACATAAAGAGATTGAACAAAAATCTTTCATGGACACCGGATTCTCAACCTTCGAAATTAATACAATCATCATATTATTTAGCAAAGGAGGGAAACTCTTACCTGACATCCATTGCACGCAGTGATTCACCACTTGATCTCCGATGAATGGCCAAGATTTGTGGAAAAAAGCTGCATTTAATCCATTCGGTCCTGGTGACTTGTCAGGGTGCATTTGTTGAATGGCTCTCTCAAATTCCTCTGCCTGAAAAGTTTTGGTAAGCATGGCATTATCCTCCTCAGTCACACGGCTAGTCACATTTTCCATAATATCATCACGTCGGGCTTCCCCTTCGCTGTTGGAAATCCTAATAAGCGCAAAAAGAAGTCTCAATTAATGCATGTATATACTACTAAATTTACCAAAAAATAAAAAAATGAATCGAGTTAACTTGGCATTAAAATTAGCTAGCAAATGAAATAGAAAAAGTGGTATTTAAACCAATATTCATTTATTTTTCTAACAAATTGACATTTGTAAATTATTGAATAAAAATTGACATTAATTATGATATTAGAATATCAAAGTGAAACCTTGGTCAATAGATCAAGACACACAAGGTGTCTTCAAAAATCACGTCACTATATATTAAAAGTGTGAAAGTAGGAAAAGGAAAGGAAAAAGTGTCTTTTTGGTTGCTGGTCAGCTAATAAGTAAAGGAAAAAATGGCTTTTTGGTGGGAAACAAAACTTCTGCATCTATGGTAAATAACATTAAGCGTGTTACTGGATTCTCACAGCTTGCTACACCTCTAACTTATCAAGGAATCAAACTTCACAATGGAAGATAGAAAAAGCTGTACACCCATATTATTGAACAAGTTAAAAGAAGGACGAATGGGTGGGAGATGAGATTGCTATCACCTGGAGCAAGATTGACACTAATTATAAGTGTCCTTTGCTCAATACCAGTATACTTTCTGCAAGTCACCAACCCTCCCAGACTCATTTGCAAAGAATTGGAATCCGTTTTTGCTAAATTTTCTAGGGTAGCAGTGATGGGAAAGGAAAACTTCATTGGGCCAAGTGGAGTAGAATATGTAAACCTGTTGATGAAGGAGGTGTGGGGGTTAGAAGAACCACTGCTCTGATTAACGGCTTTTTAATCCAATTAGGGTGGAAATTCAGAAAACAAGACTCCTTATGGGCACAATTAATGGCCAAGAAATATTGCAAAAAGACACATCTTTGCAATACCATAGTGGGACCCACAGACTCAAATCTGGAAAAGAATTAAGGGGCAGAAGAGCAAGCTGAAATGAACATTGGCTGGTTTTTAGGTATGGGATCTATATCCTTTTGGTTTGAGCACTGGTGTGGAGATAAACCACCGGTGAAGGTAACACAAATTCACGGTGCTTGTCATGTTTTGGCGGAACAATTCTTCACAGCAGATGGTTGGGACAAAGAGAAAATTGATAGAGTTACTCCTTCTCTGATCTCTAAACTAATTTGTGATATTCCCTTCGACATTGAAGCACAAGACAATGCAATATGGAAAGCAAATAGTAATGGGAAATTCTCATCCAAAAGTGCGTCGAATCTAGTTAGAAAAGTTGAAAATTTTCAACTCTCTTGCAAGGTAATTTGGAACAAAACAGTTCCTCCAAAAATAAATCTTTTCACGTGGAGACTTTGGAGAGGATGGATTCCAGTGGATATGGTGATTAGCAAAAGTTTACAGACCATGATAGCATCCAAATGTCAATGTTGCGCCAACATTGAATCTATCCAACGTCTATTCCTGGAGAGTTCTCTGGCACAACAAGTCTGGAAGAGGTTCTTTACCTGTTTTGGCATTGCTAACTATAATCCATCTTCCATGCAAACAATGATCTACTAGTGGTTTTATTCGAGCAAGCAAACAAGGGGAGGCCACATAAGAACAGTCATACATATCCTTATCTTTAGGTATCTTGGATTAGCATAAACAATACAAAGCACAATGGCATCAGAATGTGTGAGGAAATTGTAGAGAATGGGGAAAAAATGATACATCAACTGCAATCAGGAGGATTAATTCCTAATAAAAGTTGGGCTGAAGATGAAAATGTAGCAAGAAGATTTCAAGCCAAGATTCTAAACACAATGACTAGATGGATTACAGTCAAATGGAGCTGCCCCAATTGGATTTCTAAAGTTCAACACTAATGGCTACAGAAATAAAGTAACAGGTCAAATTGCAGGGGGAGGTCTACTGAGAGATGACAATGGTGACCTAGTCTTAGGTTTCTACTCATTCTAGAATAATGATGAAGTCCTTGAAACTAAATTAAGAGCTATAATTACTAGTTTGACATTATCTATTCAAGCTAAGGTGCAAATTTTGATTATTAAAACTGATGCACTAGATACAATTGGTATTCTAAAGGATGGAAAACTTGTCCTTGGAGATACTTTCACATCATCGAGGAAATACAGAATCAAGCATGAGCAATCAATGTTATATTCCAACACATTTTTAGAGAAGGAAATTCAGCAGCGGATTTTTTAGTAGCTTGGGGATACAGGGATAAAAAAGCACTTTAGAACATTTCAGACAACATTCCAAACGATATGCTGGTAATAATTGTTAAAGAAAAAGGGGGTCACAATTACAGAAGACATATCAGCTAATACTCTGCTAGCTTTTTCCTAAAACCTCAAATTGACAGAAAATTTAAGGAAAGCACCTTGGATTTGACCTGAATTAAGAATTGACTCTCTTTGAAAGGCTCGAGAATTTAGGGTAGATTCTTGGGACTGCTTAATATCTCCCGTAAAGACCTTCTGCTGGATTGAGCTAGCATCCATTTACCCTTTTAGTTCCCCCTCTATGCAATTCAAAAAAGATAAGAAACTGAGAGTTTTCTGCCTTTAAATTCCAACTCAATCTCTAAACTTCAGACATTGCATACCCCTCTTTGCAAACCTAAACCAAGACATGCCTATGGCAAGCTCTTCCAATTTTCCCCCGATCTTCCTATTGAACCAAGCTCTCCCTCCATGGATGGTTGTCTAAGTTTTGCAATGCAATGCCGAAATGGAACCTATGCTACAACCAAGAGTCTTTGTTTTCCTCACTGATCCAACTGTATTCGTCTTTGATGCTGATCGAAGAAATGTAGGCCAAGAAGATAAGCTCTTGAGGATCTTTCTAAAGAAAAATACCCTGTGGATCAATTCGAACAGTGATTTTTACCTACAGAAAGTTCACCGCAAAGCTGCTATGGATATCATGCTCGCCCCATATCCATATCTAAAAGCCATTTATCCTCAACCACTCTCCTTCTGGGACATGAGAGAAAAACTCCTTCTTACTGAGATATTTGAGGAAGAACACCATGCTTGCATTCCTAACAGGGTTCTGTGGGATGCACTGGAAGACTTCAATATTTTTCTCCAAATTCTACCCATATATTATGAAACTGCAACTGGGCAGGTGAATTATCATGGAGAAATTACACAAGGAGAACCCTGCCTTTCTACTCGCTTTTGCAATTAAACATGTTAAGAGGCTGAGGTTCAAAACAGAAAAGGAGGAAGATGTTGAATTCATACCATAACCGCACCAGCTAGTTTGGAATGGGTTTTACCGACGATCTAGAGGCTGCTGTTGCTGGTGTCTGAATTGCTGATAATCGCTTCTGACTTCTATTTTTTTTTTCCTTTCCATCGGTCCGCTGTTTTCCATTGCTAGGTGATTTAGGCTTTGTTGATGCCAAATTTAGCATTCGACTCAACAAACAAGATTTATATTTGCGGGAAATTCATGTTTGAATCAGTATGAGCGATAAATGCAGAGAAAGCCAAGGATGTTTATGATAAATAGAAGACTATAATGTGTAGAATACCAGAAGAATGAGGTTTTGGGTGTCGAATCCTTTCCCATTTCTTTTTTCCTATATTTATAATGTATCTTCCGATCTCCTTTGCTTGGGAGTGATGATTACAATCATTTAATGTGACCCCACATGAATGACTCAAGGATCTAATCGACTGAGATTAGACCTTTACTTTTTTACCATCGTTTATCTGAACCGTGTATGGAACAAGTAACCTCCACATTGAATTTAAGGCTGAGGTCCCATCAGCCGTAAAGGATAAGGTTCTTCACGTGAGCTCCCAAGCTTCTGCGGAGTTGGCATACTAGTTACACTAGCTGGGTCGCGGCTTTGGCTAAGGCACCTGTAAGCTTGCTGGCAAGGTGCCTGTTTATCTTGAGCCGTGGGAGTGAGAGAATAGGACTGTCCTTAAAGTTGCTAAATTAAGTCACTAGATCCTGTGGCCGCTAGATTAGGTGAGACACTCTGGGCCTGCTCTCAAGACCCAATGACCGTTGACCTCCGTTGACCTTTACTTATGTTGACTTTCTATGACCTGGTGGATACAAAATGCCCCCTTAAGATCGTTGTTCATGGAACTCAGGGTTAGCAGCCTTGAAGATTGCTGGTGATTATCTTTGTACGTTTTGCCGCCTAAAATTCGACCCTTTGAATTTCGAAATAGGTTTGCCTTTCCACATGGAAGCCATTCAGTGGAGTGGCGTATTCTAGGGAACCTATAGGCGGTAATCATAAATTTGATTGGAGTCCTTTTGCTTCTCAAGGCAACATGCGGCCGTCATGCTATACATCCCCTTTCTTATTCAAACTCCTATCTCCTCTCCCTTCCCACCTTCCATCACTCATTTTGTCTGGCTAAGAGTCTCTTCTTAATTCAGCAATGTTTTTCATTAAAAAGACATCCAGAGATTCTTGCTTTTCAACGTAATTTTTCTCTACCGTCTTTAAGTCCCCTAGGTAGTTCTTCTTTGAGACAATCAAAATGACAAGAGAATGAGAGAAGGTTTCCCAGATAAGCGCCAAATGTTCCAGAGGAGAAGAAGTGGAGGCAGAGGCAAGTACAAGTGGACGGTCTCCGGCGGCGGTGCTCCCAGAAGAAGATTTATAGTGGGTGGCTAAGGATATCCCCTCGCAAGTGATTGAGGCAGATTTGCGCTCCATCTGCCGCCGTTGTAACATGCCAGATGACATCGCTTTCTGGGTACCCTATGAGGGGGAGATCGGAAGAGCGTCAATCCTTCGCGGGGGTGTGTAGCTGTAAACATAAAGATGTTTGATATCGGGTTTAGGGTTCTTCTTCCCAGACCTGTGACCAGACTATTGCAGTTTTGGGGGGTTGCCCCTTCTCAGATCCCACTAACCGGGCGGAGGACCATTATAGGAGTCTTTTCCCTTTGGCAGCACAGGGGCTGGAGGTATCCCAGCCCTGAGGATTTTGATTCTTACTACGTATTGAAATCCCTACCTTCTGGAGGTAAAGACTGGTACTATAGGTTAGCTCGCCCAAAATCAAGAGGCCAGCGCCTTTGGGGCAACCTGGTGAAGGGGATCTGGGAGTCTGTCTCTGACTGAAAAGAGAGCTGGTTCTGGGTAGGAGGCAACTGGAGGACCTCACCAAGCCCGGATCACCAGGATACAAATGTGGCGACGAACTTCATGAAAATCAGTGAGTGGCTATCAATAAATGTTTCTTTAGGGCCATTGAGCTAATACTTAAATTTTTCCCTTTCTGTTTCAGGAGAAGATAGGCCACGATTGATATCTCCGTCTTTCAAGAAACGAGCTGAAGAGGTTGCTGATTTGGAGAAAAAAGATCGCCACGCCAAGGACCTTACCAGTGAGGATTCTCTAATTGAGGCCAGGCTATCAGCACCTAGATCTAGAACGTTGCACCAGTGCCCCTCCTCCCAATAAGTAGAAATTATATGGCGAACATATTTTCGATTGTCTGGCGGCTTGACACTAATATTTTTTCTTTTGTCTTTAGGCAAGAAGGCTCGCCAAGAAAGAGCTCAAGAAATAAGGTTGTTCGAGAAAGTTAATACCGCGCTGGAGAAAAAAGAGCTGAGGAAACACCAGCTGGAGAAAGTAGTGGGCAAGAAGGTTGCACCAGTTACTGATCTGCTGGTAGTGGACCCTCTAGCGAAGCGCCAGAGAGCTGAACTTTCCCCTACTCCTCTGAGCTCTTCTTCTAACTCATTGCCCCCTGTTTCGGTGTCAGGCGGTGAGGAGCTATCGACCCAGGAGAGGGGGACCTTGGATTTGCTTGCAGATGATCTGTTCCTCCCCGTTCAACAAAATTGATGAGCTACCCTGGAGAAACTTAAAGATAAGAGACCCAAGGCTTTGCTCCATTTTAATCTTGCCAAGGAGCCGTTCGAGAAATCGGTGGAGGGATTGCTGGGGAATGTCACTAATGCCATGAGTGATGCAACCAAGAATTGGTCGAAAAAATGGGATAAATAAGCGACCTCCATGTCCCTCCTCGAGTTTCATCAGGCGAGTGCGGTCATACGGGGCCATTCGGCTAGTCTGGACCAATATGATGAGGCTTGCCTTCACAGGGTCATCAGTGACACCAAAAAGATGACCCAGAAGGCAGGCCAGGCTGCCAAGGCAAAGGAGAAGGCTGAGTTGGCCCTAAAGGAGAAAGAGCAAGACCTTGCCATTTCCAAGGATGAGGTCTCTATGCTAAAGAACGAGTTGGAAGCCTCTAGGAAGAAGATTGAGGGGCTAGAGAGCACGCTGGCGACTAAAAGGTCAAATCAAGAGCAGGACCTTAAGGAGGTGAAGAGTAGGGCCACATCTGAGGAGCTGGTTGGCTATAAGGAGGCGGTGGCCAAGTACAAGGCCTTGGAGGAGTTCAAGCAGGCCAATGCCAGACTGTATTATGAGATGGCCAAGGAACTTCTTGGAGAGATCAAGAAATCTCAGCTTGAATACGACCTAGCTTTCCTCCTGGATCACTCAA
The DNA here is from genome assembly GCA_963692815.1 of Nyctanthes arbor-tristis. Lineage (NCBI taxonomy): Eukaryota > Viridiplantae > Streptophyta > Magnoliopsida > Lamiales > Oleaceae > Nyctanthes > Nyctanthes arbor-tristis. Next base: position 22,826 of record CAVNYN010249448.1, read on the forward strand.
GCAAGATTGTGGCTATGAAAGTTCAAATGACGAGGACGTTGAAGCCATCGCTCCTACTGGCGAAGAGGTCGAGGTTCCTACCCCAGAAGACTGGACCTGAAGTCTGTCCGATTTTATCTTTGAGCTTGTATTGTAAATCCTTTATATGAATGAAGAAGATCTTTTCGCTCAACTATCTGTTCATTTAAATAACTTTGTCGCTTATTATTTCTCGCATTTACTTGCACAATCCTCAAACCAAAGTGTTAGGACACTTAACCAGATGCTCGCTCTAGTTTAGGTTGTCGACAATGGGTTCGAGTGAGTCCGTGTAAGCGTCAGGCCGTTAAACTAGAAGTCGGTTCCAGCTTTAATCATGTGACCGATAATCTCAAGTGTTAGGTCGCCAGTCAAGGGCTTGTCTCAATTTTGTTTGCGGACTCGTGGACTTGGATGTGAGGTCACTGACTGACAAGCCAAATCCTTTTAGGTGAGTGTTAGGTCGCTAGCAGGAAGTTTGTTCCCACCTAGATCACGTACCCTTACTCAGTCGTAGATTTACCTTGTGTATGGCCGTGGAGAAGTAAGGACGTAAGTATTAAACAAACTAGACAATCGTTAGAAACACATGGTTTTAGAGCTGACACCCGGCTATTAATAATACTTCTTCAGATGCTCCGCATTCCAAGGGTACATTAATTCGTCCCCATGTATGTCCTCGAGCTCATAAGCCCCATTTGATAGGACTCGCTTGACTAGATAGGGACCTTCCCAGCTGGGATCTAAGGTCCCCAAAGTCGGCACCCTAGAGAAGAGGAAGACTTTGCACAGGACTAGGTGGCCAACTTCAAACCGGCGAACTCTGACCCTGGCGTTTTAGAATATGGTACATTTCTTTTTATATACTGCATTTCTAATATCTGCCAATTCCCTTTTTTCATTAATAAGATCAAGCTCGTTATCAAGGAGCTCGTTGTTCTCTGCCTCACTGTTGTGGGCTACTCTGGAAGTTGGGACCTCCAACTCAACAAGGATCATAGCCTCAGCTCCATATGTGAGGGAGAAAGGAGTTTTCCTAGTCGCAGTTTGGCAGGTCATTCGATAGGACGACAAAACGGCGTGGAGCTCTTCGGCTCAGCCTCCTTTTAGAGCTTCCAAACACCTTTTCAATGTTTGCTTGATGATTTTGTTGACGGCCTCGACCTGTTCGTTGGCTTGCGGATGATAGGGCAGAGAATAGAAATTTTTTATGCCCAACGACCTGAACCTTACGTTATCAAATTGCTTTCTGTTGTCCTTGACTATAGCGTTGGGACCCCGAATCTGCAAACAATTGATTTCTAGATGAAGCTTGCTGTCTTTTATTTCGTGATGGTGGTGAGAACTTCAGCTTCGGCCTATTTTGCAAAGTAATCAACAGCAACTTTGGTGAACTGAGTCCCTCCTTTGCCTTTTGAGAGTGGGTCGGTGAGATCTATCCCCTACTAGGGAAGGGCCATGGTCCTGTGATCGAGGTTAACTCTTCTGGAGGGCTTCTAATCAGGGGAGTGAATCTTTGACACTTGTCGCAGGCCTTGGCAAAGTCAATCACGTCTTTTCGGACACTAGGCCAGAAGTATCCCTGGCTTAGAATTTTGAGATCGGAAGGGCCAGTCCACCTGAGTGGTTGCCACAAACTTCAGAATGTACATTTTCTAAAACAGATCACGCCTCAGCAGGGTTGAGACACCTTAATAGAAGGGTCCGGTGAAACTTCTCTTGTATAGCTTTCCATCAATTAGCGAGAATCTGGCGGCTTGATGTCTCAGTTTTCTAGCCTCCATGCCTGGGGGGCACTCCCTCATTTAAGAACTAGATGATATAGTCCATCCAGTCGCTTGAAGGATTGACTTCCGCTGTTGGTACCTTGGCTTTGTCAATGGACGAGGTCACTAACTCACCAATTGGGATCCTGTTGAGCTCCCCTGCCCCATTGCCGGCTGTAAGCTTAGCCAAGGCATTTGCATGGCTATTTTCAGTTCTTGGGATTTGCGTAATCTCAAAGTGATCTAGATCATTCAACTCTTCCAGCAGTCTGCACTGATATGGGGCGAGCTTTTTGCCTCGTACCTCATAGACACCGTTCATTTTGTTTACTATGAGCTGAGAGTCACTCTTGATGACTAGCCCTTTGATGCCCACTGATTTTCCCATGCTGACCCCGGCCAAGACCGCTTCATATTCAGCTTCGTTGTTAGATCGGAAGAGCGTCGTGTAGCTTGACAGTAATAATTCCCTGTGGGACTGACGGTGGCGATTCCAGCTCCAAAAGTGTGGCTTGTGGAGGATCCATTGACTTACAGTTCCCAAGTTGAAGGTTCCGCGCCATTGAGGTTGGGTTCAGCGGGAGTGAGCTAGGCTATAAAGTCAGCTAGGGCCTGTCCCTTGATAGCGGTCCTTGGTTTGTAGTTGATGTCATACTGACTGAGTTCTACCGATCATTTGACCAAGTGACCTGATAGGTCGGGGTTTTGAAGAACCTGCCTTAGAGGAGCATTTGTTAGGACGTCGATTCTGTGTGCAAGGAAGTAAGGCCGGAGCTTCTTGGAAGTGACTATGAGAGTGTAACCGAGCTTCTCCATGGGAGGGTATCTGAGCTCCATAATGTGTAAAGCATGGCTTATCTAATAGACTGAGAGCTGAGACTGTCCTTCTGTTCTGACCAAGACCGCAATGATCAATGATTCTGAAATGACCAGAGATAGACACAACGTTTCCCATGGTAAAGGTTTGGCTAGTAGAGGAGGAGAGGAAAGGTACTCCTTCAACTTGATGAAAGCGACAGATGGCACTCCTCTATCCATGCGAACTTTTTTGATTTCCTGATGGCCTCAAAGAATGGCTTGCATTTGTCCATAGACTGTGACACGAAATGACTTGGCGCTGTGATCCGTCCTGTGAGGTACTGAACCTCCTTTATTGATTTGGGAGGCCCCATGTCAATAATCACTTTCACTTTTTCTGGGTTCGCCTCGATTCCTCTCTGATTGACTATATAGCCCAAAAACTTTCCAGAGGCTACTCCGAAGGAACACTATTGAGCTTCATCCCGTAGCTTCTGACGATTTGGAACATTCAAGAGAGGTCCTCGATGTGTTGCTCGACTTGAAGGCTTTTGACGAGCATGTCGTCGATATAAACCTCCATAGTTTTGCCAAGCTGGTCCTTGAATATGGAGTTTACCAACTGTTGGTAAGTAGCCCAGGCATTTTTCAATCCGAATGGCATCATCTTGTAACAATAGGGCCCCCGGTCAATTATGAACGAGGTGTACTCCTCGTCAGCTGGGTGCATAGGGATTTGGTGATAACCGGAATAAGCGTCCATGAAGCTCAACAACTCATGACCGGCTGTAGCGTCAGCCATCTAGTCGATTATAGGCAAGGGAAAACTATCTTTGGGACATGCTTTTGTTTAAGTCTGTGAAATCAATGCAAATTCCCAAGCCCCATTGCCCTTCTTAACCAGGACTGGATTAGCTACCCACTGAGGATACAGTGCTTCCTTTATGAACTTGTTCCCCAATAGCTTATCCACCTCATTGGCTACGGCCTCATACCTTTCGCCGTTGAGAGACCGTCTCTTTTGCTTAACTGGTTTGGCCTTAGGATCGATATTGACCTTGTGGCAGGCATGCTGTGGATAGATCCCCTCCATACGCCCAGATTTTGTTTCAAGAATTGGATGAGCTGGGTCCTCATTGATTGTTTCAGCTTTGCCCTATTCTAAGTTCAACCTCTGGCCTTGTGTCACTCAGCTTTATGGTTTCAAGCTCGTCATCCAGGCGAGCTTGTGCTCTGGGGTCGCTAAACCTTGGGTCAAGGGTGTAAATTCCCATGAGGGGTTTTTCACGTGTTCCAGGTTGGATCCGGGCGAGGTTTTCTGGCTACCACGTATGATGGTAATCCCTCTGGTGGGTAGGAAACTCCATGGTGAGGTGGAATATGGAGGTTGTGGCCCTAAGCTCGTATAGGATGGGGCGTCCCAGTATGGCATTGTAACCTGAGGGCGCGTACACTATGAAGAAGTCCGCGAGAATTCTTGTGGTGCGCGTCTCATCCCCTATTTCCATAGAGAGCTTGACCTGATACTTGGCCTCTACTTAATCTCCAGTAAAGCCTTGAAATTTAGCTCCACAAGGCTTGACGGCCTTTTGGTCGATCTCTATTTGCTGGAATGCGCTCCAATAAATAACATTCACGGTGTTACCGCCATCCACTAAGGTCTTATGGATCTTAACACCTGCGACTGCCATGGTAAGCTGGCCACTGGCATCTGTGTAGCGTGGGGAGAAGGAGCTTGCTTGAGGGGAGGAAGGTGCTTCTCAGGAGAGTGATAGCAAATTCGGGCTTCACTCACGGGACCTCGCCTCTATCCGTTAGAACCTTCCATGCTAAGGCCTCCACTACTGAGCAAGGGGGCCTCGGTGGGAGGTTGGTTCTGTAGAGCTCAGACTTCGAGGTCCGCTAGGGGACGAGCTTGCATGTCCAGCCTTTAGCAATTTGCTATGTGTTCACCCAAGTATCCTCGCCCAATTAGCCGTACAATCTCA